>JAWDHC010000178.1:0-62169 GCA_036172615.1 Curvularia verruculosa
CGTGATCCAAGTCACGTGTCTGTACAACAATCACTATAGGCGTAGCCCTTTACACGTCTGCTATAACCAAAAATCTTTATTTATTTAGATTTCCGCAATCTGCTCTACGCGAAATTTTCTATTCTCTTCAATCTCTATTATTAACAACCGACGAAAGCTATACGCTTCCTGTTCGGATGCTAGTCGTATCTCCTCAGCAACTTTATCTTTTGCCTCACTAATATCCTCCTCTATATCCTTAAACTCTATCTTGAATGGCTTCTATACTGACTTTGAATATCGTTTAACGCCTATAAAAAGCCTTAGAATTCTTGTAACTAACTAAGAACTAATTTTGTAATTTATCTTTCTCTTGTACTACTCCTAGTGCCTTCGAGAAAAACTTCACGACTATAGCGTAGAATGCGGAAATCGCTTACTATAGTCTTGTTGATGTTTGGAAAAGCCTCTTATATTCAGACAACTGGGGACAGTAAGTACTAAGCTGATTTATTCGCTGTAACAACTTATCGAAGTACTCGGCAAAGTTTGAGGAAACCTAATAAATAAAGTATTGTAAGTCAAAATTAGATAGAGAAGTAGGTAATAAGGTATAACTACAGACCAAAAGAACAAGTTTAATACTGCCCCAGACTAGCGCCGCTATCTGGTTGGGGCCTGTGCACGTGTCGATGATATTGCGATATTGCTGAACAGATTCTAGGAGTCCTTGAATTCGAATAGCAAAGAGACGGCTCTTGCGACCTGCGTTTGCTCGAGTGACTTGTTCTGTTAGCCGGACAACGTCCTCCGCCGTAGGCGCATAGCTCGAGGATGAGATAAGTTGAGCGGTTTGATCCGGTGTGAGAGCCTGCTGAAATTCATTCAATGCTGCAGTTAGCTCGATGTGAGCCCTTGATTTTGTGACCTAGACCGTTTAAAGGATGTGAAGTTGTGTTGGCTGACATGTTTGTTACCAAGGGCACGGCTGTGTCCTTAGTGACTGCTAAGGCGCTTAGAGGCGCTAATTTGCGTTTAGATTTAGACGTTGTGAGTCTGAGTTGAACTACACAGTGGATGCGAGTAGTCGAGTCAGGATGTCGAATACAGGACGATGGAGTTGCATTGATGGGGCTCCCTCTTTAAACCTTTCCGTGCGGCTGAGCTGTGTGAGTCGGCCTAAGGCAACAACTCCCGCTTTCGCCACGTTCTCGCTAAGCCATAGTATGCTGGGCTCCTTTGCATAGAACTTTCTGCCACACTATATCTTGAGTGAACGAACACTACCCACACTAGCAAGGAGGACGGCCGGCCGCATCAGCCAGGAGCTTGCGCCGGAGGCGATGGTTTGTAAGTATGGCTGAAGAGAAGAGTGCTGTATGCAGATATAGATAATGTAGAATCTTACTTAGCATGGCCACCTCCACAGCTCTGCTAGTACTCATCCCTCACGAATGCGAACAGTTTAACTCCTTACGATCCTCACTGACCGAACTGAAGCACATCTCTACTGCCCTAGAGACTGCAATGCTCATGTATGGAAAGGGTGCTTTGGGACGAGCATCCCTCCACGTTGACCAGCATGGAGTATCTTGCTTTTACTCTCAGGTCCCAAGAACAGGACAAAGAGGCTATCTCTCTGCTACAGATATGCTGTCAGCTGCGCGATCGGGTCCTTGGTGCACGTCAGCCTGATACAAAATCGTCATTTGTTTCATTGAACAAGGGGTAGGCAGAGCACAGCGTCAGACGACAAGACCGTCAAGATCTGGGATGCGCACAGCGGGGCGTGCCTGCAGACGCTCCCATGCTATATTGGCTCTGACCTTCCATCTATCGTTACGAATCAACTCTGTAGTGAAGATGTTGGCCAAAGCCGGCACTATTTGCATCATTGTTCACATATTGATGTTGATACTATGTGGGTCTCTGTTAACTAAAAATCTGATATGGCTACCAACTGAATACCGACCAAGATTTTCTACTGCGTCACGCAGATCTGTAGGTGTAGGTACTGGACACGGAAAGGACTGGATAGGTCGCGTTAAGTAATATCAGTGTCTGAAAGATCTCCTTCACTCTCTCTATTATATTTTTATCTTTTACCTCAGTAATTACAGAGGGCCGGAAATTTTCTTGCTTGTATACTTTGACTCCTTGTTGCTATCATCTCTAGAAGTGCACACTTTCTTCGCTTCCCCTCATATATATGTGCATTCTCTACATATATCAAAGACTAATTCAACAATGTTTAGGTCCGATCATATCACAGCTTCTGGTCAAACAACCTGACCCCGCGGATTGGATCCCTACTGTTTACGCATGACGCATCTCCAATCACTGAAGTCATGTAAGAATTACAGCTTTTATCAGAATACACATTCATCTTCGGCGCCCAGCCATCTCTTTTGTAAAGATTCACAACACTCATAGCCACTGTGCTGTGCTTGTATTAGCATTAGATATGTTTGGAAGTAGATGTACTTACTCAGTCTTCTTTGAAATGCTGT
Organism: Curvularia verruculosa; assembly: GCA_036172615.1. Classification (NCBI taxonomy): domain Eukaryota; kingdom Fungi; phylum Ascomycota; class Dothideomycetes; order Pleosporales; family Pleosporaceae; genus Curvularia; species Curvularia verruculosa. Next base: position 2,490 of record JAWDHC010000178.1, read on the forward strand.
TGCATTCGTAACTGTATGAATCGATTGGTGGACACGCTGCGCGTTTCTCCAGTTCACGTTTTTTGGCATACCAGCCGTAGTAGCCAGACCCATATTGGTAGTAGCCACCACCGTAGCCATAACCGTATCCGGTGCCATAGTAGGGGTAGTACTGGCGGGCTTCAAGAGAGGTGTCGTTCGAGTTTTCCCCGTTTGTTCCCAAATCGTTTGGCGAGGCGCTGTCATCCAGGAGCGTCGCCCACCGTGATCGATGAATCCAAATAGGACCTACACCAGGTCGCACTGCTACAGCCCACTCTTCGTTTCCAAAGAAGTTGTGCGATTCCAGAGAATGGTCAACAGACACGTCGACATCGCGTGCAGCCAGTTCTAGTGGTACGACAGAGAGATCGATCCGATAATGAGGCGTCTGGGGTTTAACGATATCGTCGGTAGATGGTGTAGCTGGCGCCGCATACACGGCAGAGATTAGGGAAAGGACCCCGATATGCGAGAGATATGTCCTCATATTGAGAATGGGTTGAGATTAGAAGGGAATGTTCGATGAGCTGCAGATGAGGTGTGAGTAGGAATGGAAAGGGCCATTTAAATACCTTGCACCATGGTGAGTTATGGCATGTCCGTGATCTGAAGGCACAGTCCTACACTACACTGTGGGGCACTTACAATAGGATCGTATCATTACAATGAAATTTGAAATGCTTATTGATGAGGCCTCCTGCTGAATTCCATAGCTTCACGTATGATGGTACAAAGCCGAGGTAGTGCGCCAATAGACGTCTTTCAGACCCACTCTACTGCTGAGTAGAGGACACGAGGGTCACTTCATGTCTAATTAGTCTCCTCCTCGCTTTGGATGTTCCTTATTTCAAACTATCTTTTCCTAATCCAGGCTTAGCTAGAGAAAATAGCTAAGTGTAGAGGTATTTCTTGCACACATAGTAGGCTAAAGTTGAAGAGTCATCTTGACTAAGCACGTCACGGATAGTGGAGGGCCCAAGGCGCAAATTCATGGACTAGCTACATGAATGTATAAGACCCGATTTTCTTTTAATTATAGTGATTCAAACTATTTTATTCTGAACTAGGTTTAGCTGGAAGAATAGTGTTAGGGCACCGTTAGTCATCAACGCTACTGTGGGGGCCTCTTCACCTACCTGTTGAACAGTGCAACATATTTTTCCTGGAAAGTCCTGTCTTTTTCCCTATTAACTCTTGCATAGACGATTGTAAAATGTTGGGGTATATCAGACTACACAAGAAATTCAACATAACTGAGAATGCGATCTTTGAGCAGTCCGTAAACACAAGCCACCCGTCCTCTCGGTGGTCCGCGTTGGCGATATGCTTCCTCACTTTTACTAATGCATTGTTTGGTGCTCAATTATTCTATACATGGTCTCGCTCAGAGCCCATATTTGGAAACGCTTCGGTATCTGGGTACCGCACAGAATGGCGTAAGTGTTGGAATTTAATTTCATCATTGCACAGAGCCAGGGAGAATAGCCAGCTGATTTGAGAGTGTATTAGGACCTGCCGTCGAGTCAATTAAACTAGAAGAAACCACATTTACTAGTCCGCTATACTACAACACCACCTCGAGACAGCTGTATCGCGAATTCGACCCAGCCCAGCCAAAGTACATTGGCCCACCATCGGCGGAAATAGACGTTGCATGGGAGGAGCTTTTATACGGTACGTTATATCAATTCGAATGTTAATGTCATACATGCAATTTCTCTGACTGAGCAATAGGCCAGTTTCTGGTGCTTAACGATGACGAAGCTGCGGAACTCGACAACCCGATATCCGTTGAGGGCCAATGGCTAGGAGAGTAAGCTATGCTTGAAAATGCCTAAAGTGAAGGCGTTCGTATTATTAAAAACACTAAAATTATAAAGAGTAGAAGTCATGCACTCACTACATTGCCTAAATGCGCTGCGCAAGGCGCTGTCGCCCGAATACTACGGGCCTATGAAATGGCACACACGTCAGTCAGTGCATCTTGGTAAGTTGCTCAATGCTGACAGAAGTTCTGAGAATGAAAAATGTTAACAAATCCCGCGAAGAGCATTGTTTTGAGCAGGTTCGACAAAGTATCCAGTGCGCAGGTGATTTGACGCCTGTAGTGTTGAGGCCAGCAAATGAAGGCTTCTTGGTTCTGGGAACCCCAATGGTGCATACATGCCGGAGCTGGGATGCAATAAGGACGTGGTATACTGAGCGAGGAGAGAAACATGGAACAGCAGGCTACTAGAGAAAGTAATCTTCACAATACAATGCCTTGGACTGATTTCCTCTATTGAAAACTCACCCAACATTCCAGTCGCCAATCCTCCCTAAGAACCTCAAGGACAATCTTGTAGATCTGATCCCTCCGCTGGCCTAACTACTAACTCGACGTTATCCGAGTGTAGAGACGTGTCCCTATCCTTGTCACTCAGCGTGCAATATCGACACATCAATACACAGGTCAGGTCAGGATTGACGTATGAATTCCTAATGCACACAGACCTTATGCGCCGGAAGGGTGTCATCGACGGGCCAAGGCGACACTCAACTCCAGAAACCTTACGGAATTGATCTTTCAGGTTGGGATATAAGCTGAGAGAATTCTTGACAGCTGATCAAATGATATGTTTGCTCACGCACATGATGACTCGAGGATCCTCAAAAGGAAACATAGGGTGGTCGATATTTTTCAAGTTAGAGTGACGCTCTTTGAAGCGTCTGTGTGCGAAGTATTTTGTTTAAAGGAGCCTCAAACATTATGAATATCCTTCACTGTAAGCAAGCCCGCCGGATACGCCTAATCAAGACGCATAGTGTCAGAGCTAATGATGCAGCAATCGGCAGCATAGGCTCGTCACATCAACTCGGTGATGAAACTACCCAAGTTGCTTTCCTCTCCGTGCATTGTTGTGAAGCGTGCGTCTAGTTCCACTATTTTTCTGCATATTTATTGTTCTAGTTGCGCCTGCAGCGTTGTCGAAATGCTGTCGCAGGCCAGTACTCTAAGCAGCGACGTGCTATGGCCATGTGAGAAGTCGCTAGTAGCAGCAGCGTTAGTCGCGTATGTCTGTCCATCATATTTTTGAGGATGGTTCCTAAGATTGGCTTCAGATAGTTGGTCAGAGTCACCGCGCTACTTTATGTGCTGTTATTTGGCTGGCATCTATATATCGCGTAGTAAGCCCCCAAATAGATTTAGTTGATTTGAGCCGCAAGCTCTTATGTTTTCAAGGTTTCAGAAAATTCCAGATATCTCACTAGCAATTGGAAGCTTTGTGGTTAACTTGTTTCTATACGTCCCATACTACCACATCGGTTAGTCGCCTTCATTCATAGCACCATAGTGGTGCAGTTCTCGCCCAACGACCGGACTAATGCCTGAATTTGTGCGCAATCCACACCCAAGACAATTGCCACACTCATCAGTATGCCAATCGTTAGCAATCTTGTAGAAGAGAAAATGGATGGTGGGTGCAGGAATGCAAGGCTCTTTGCTATAATTATTTGTGTGGCAAATTACTGACGGCCTTGTGGCTCGTTATTGTTAACAGTGTCTTACGCTCAGAATTGATAAGATTTTGATTTCTTGCTCAAGGATTTTACGCCAGAAAGACCAAAAGAGAAAGTGGTAGTGCATATTTTATTAAGTGAGGCTTTTGCTCAATACTTGACATCAAGCACGAATGGTATCTGTCACACGACTCTGATATAGATCTAGAGAACAGCCCCCAGGACCTCATCGGAGACCCGTCGGCCAACAGCGGCCCGGGCACTTGTAGTATATATAAACCTTATCCGACCCCTTAAGGATTCCTTGAAGACTCGTCTTAATACTATCCTAATATTCTTATACCTATCTGCCGATACCTCTCACAGTACTTAGCGAAAAGTTTGCATTTTCTCACAGAATGTTCAAAACTACAAAGTTCTGTACCACTTCTATTAAAGTTAGTAATCTCTGTTGCTTTGTGTGTCGCAGTAATCTACTTATAGCAATAGCATTATGCATACTGAAAGATAGCATTTCACAGGCGAGCGCCGTAGTTTCTTTACCTGAACGACGGCGCAATGCTACCCACGCAAAGCCACAGTAATTATGCAATAGATGGACTGGCTACGCTATTCGTGGTTTAAATTCTGGCTTTTGGGGTAATCGTCACCCGGGGCAAAGTTGCTATTGGTCAAAAGACTGGTTCGGTTTCGACAACTTCGATCCGACTCGCTTACTTAGACAAAGCGCCACTGCTCAGCATTGAAACCCGAAAACCAATAGAATTACAAGATCCCGTACTCAAATCGCTGCAGGTTTCAACCACCAAAGTCTTTCGTGGTGACTCGGCTTTTGCTTAGTCTTCCATCTAAGCTTCTCGGTTTTCAGTCGCATCAATATTCCCATGTTCCCACGCCTCCAAAAGCACATTACACACATCCACCATTTCCCTTCCATGTCGTCATACAACCAAACAACCAAACACCCACCTTCGGCACACCTACTCACACACACCTCGCCCCATATACCTCCCTATCTCCCCCATTTTTCTCCTTGTGTACCTTGCGCCAGCCTTACCCAGCAAAGCCCACCCACACACAACAACCCACATTCCCCTTTTTGTCCACCAATCACTTGGGCAGTCTAAATCCAACATGCCCCATGTGGTAACAAAGCAGCTTCAGGTGTTGATTACAGTGGGCTCTTCCGCTTGTTCCCCGGCGGATCCCAGCACCCGTGCTGGATTTTTGGCTGCTTGTGGGTTGCCTTTTTTCTTTCCTGGGTTGGGGGTTGACGTAGGCGTGCAGTTCCCATCGTCGGGGCTGTGCGCGATTCCCTGTTTTCGGGGCTTATCTCTGGGCCCGCTCTCACGTGTGTCGTTACCATCCGCGCTCTCTCATTCCACAGCCCTCTTGGTACAATTAATCCCAAATTTCCTGGTCACAATGTGATTGGTCTAAATATCTCAACATTCAAGGACAAGCTTTTGAATTTCTACATCGGTGTTGCGCGACGTGCAGCTAACTGATTGAAAAAAGTACCATCACCCAAACGCCAATCATGCAATCATAAGTCGAGCACTTCCGTACACAGATCAGTCAACGTACTCTGACCTCACCTTCTTCGCTTTCCTCTTGTTCGCCTTAAAGTGCTTTTTGCTGTTCATCCTCATCTCTGACGGGTCAACGTCCTGCTCCAGCGCGGCCATCATCTTAGCTTTCCTGCCGCTCAACTCTTTGCCCTGTTCGCTGTACTTGTAATGGAATGGCTGGGTTATCTTGCCCATTCCTTGACCAGGACCAAAGAAGCGCTTGTCCATGCGCTGCGTCTTTTCACCCTGAATAGGTACGCCGCCGTCAAAATCGTCGTCCATAAGTGATCCATCCGCATTGGATGCCCCTGCAAGAGACATGCTATCAGAAACATTGGCAAGAGGGTGGTGGCGACGCTTGGCAGGCAGATGGTTGGCATCGTAGAGTTCGCGGTTGAAATACTTCTCATCAATCGGAGGTTCAGTCGGCGGCGGGTGGCAGAACAAGATCTTGCCCTTGACATAGTCCTTGAGGATGTATCGTGCAGCTCGCGATTCATCCGGTTGACCTAGGCCCTGGGTGGAAAAGCCTCGAGCAATGGCAAAGGCGCGCAGTAGTTCTTCAGAGGTAGGAATGCCAGTGCCACCCTCCTCAAGCGGACGAGGATGCATCTTCATTCCATAGAGCGCCTCAAGGAATCGCTGTGGAATGCGTCTGGCCACGAGACCTGCCGGGCCAGTGTATTCTCGCAGTTGGTCGATTGGCAAAACACCTGCGCAGACCAGCTCGGCCTTGGTCGTGGCGAAGTTGGGGAACACAAGACCAGGGCAATCACACAAGACAACCTTGTCACTGAGATGGATAGTCTGGAAGTGCTTCGTTTTTCCTGGTGTTGCAGACACGGACACCTTTTTCGCGCCGATCAAGGCGTTGATTGTGGATGACTTTCCAACGTTCGGGTAACCAACAAGACCAATCGATGTCTTGCGAGGCTCGCCGTTTGGGCCAGTGTCGATATCTGGTGCATGCTGTAGGAACAGTGCTTCAAGGTCTTCTGTTGTGAGTATCCGCGTTCGCTCATCGCCGTCTGCTTCGGCGCGGCTCTGACCAGGAACGTCGACAGTTTCTTCATCCACCCACTTTTCCTTCTCTTCTTGCTTGTCTTGTAGGTCAATCTTCTTCGCTTCCTTTGCAAGCTTGTCATCCTCTGAGTCAACATCCTCCCCACTGTCCTCTTCGTCCTCATAGTCCTCTGAATCACCTGACTCGTCGCTCGGCTCTGCCAATTCACGAGCCTCATTCATCTCCTTGGCAAGCTCTGCCGAAAAGAATTTGAAGTTGATACCGGCTTCGGTAAAGTAGTTGGCCCAAATTGTCCGCTGCTCGAGCGTCATCATGTCTGCCTTGTTGACCAACAGTAGATTGTTCTTCTTGGGGTCCACCTCCTTGACATAGTCCTCCAAATCCTCAGATCGGAACATGAGCGGGTTTCGGGCATCCACGATTTGGACGACAAGGTCAGATCGTTCAATGACACGCCATAGCTGCCTCCAGACCTCGAGATTGCGCTCGAACGGTGTCATGAGCAGGTCGTTGTTCTCTTGCAGCTCCGCCAGGCCTCTTCGCCACTGCAGCAGCGCTCCTCTCTCCAACTCATCCAACTCTTGTGGCGTGGTCTGCGCATCCCATTTTGGTCGCCTCGGCACAGTCAACCTGTTCCTGTTCTCCTTGTGTTTCCGAGTGACATTGCGCTCCTCAGCCGCTGAAAGGAGATAGGGGTTCTTTTGGTCCTTGTGTATGATCTTGACGTTGTTCATCTTTTCGGCCGTGAAGTCGGTGCCCGCCAATTCTGCAGTCGAAAGGAAGTCGTCAAGAGCGCCTTGTTCGGTAACAGAGCGCATCTTTACCCATGCCGCCTCCTTCTTCTCATTGGTAATGTACTGTGGACGTTAGCATGCGACATTTCATAGTTTTTCTGAACGACGGGTTTGCTTCGCAAGTCGCGACAAGACCCAAATCCAGGCTTCACGTACCTTTTCACCATTTTGGCCTGTTCTCTCGATTCCCTGGTTGAAGTTGCCCCTCCGCATGTCAGCGCCTTTACCCTTGCTGAAGCGGTCGTTCATCAGGCTGTTGCCCAGCCCGACGCTCTTCTTTGACTTTGCGAGCACCATGATTGCTGGCAACTCGAATAACGTGTGATTGTGGTGTTTTGTCCCAGAAGAGGGGTTGTGAGTCGGAGGAGGAGAAAGTTGCGGACCAAAAGTTGCCCCACGTCATTCACTGGTTCCACTCGCCTAAATTATTTTTTGAGCGCCCGACGCCAAAGACCCTTTCGTTTGTAAGCGCGATTCCCCAGACTTCCACCGCCAACAGTTGCCACCTGCCAGACAAAAGTTCCAGTCATACCACAGTCTGCAAAATGCCTCGCCGAAAGTTCATGTAGGCAGTTAAATTGCGCGTGTTGCGATAAGCCCACTGACCCCGCGACAGCGATAAGAAAACGGCGACCAATTTCCGCCTCGTCCACCGTGCCCAAAATGACCCGCGCATCCACGATGAAGACGCCCCGCAGATGGTCTTTGCCGAGACCATTGCTCCAAACCAACGCGAAGTATCAGAGCCCGCAGGAAGTTCGCGGGCGTCGCAATATTCGGCCGCGACCGGACGCAGCAAGATCAAGTCACGACGTGATTTAGAGAGCGAGTATGGGTCCAAAGTGCGGAGCAACGAGGGTGAAGCGGCCAACTATGGCATCTTCTACGATGATACCGAGTACGACTATATGCAGCATATGCGCGACTTGGGCACTGGCGGAGGCGACTCATACTTTGTCGAGGCCAAGACTGAGAAGAAGGGAAAGCAAAAGATGGACTTGGCCGATATGCTGCGAGACGCCTCGCTGAACGATAGCAGAAGTCAGGCGGACATGAGTGTGAGCAGCAACATCAGCAGCGTGAGCGACCTGTTTGGCGAGGACATGGCGCCCTCGGAGTTTGTACGGAAAACAACCTACCAGGACCAGCAGAACATCCCAGACGCCATTGCAGGTTTCCAGCCAGACATGGACCCTAGGCTACGGGAAGTGCTCGAGGCGCTCGAGGACGAAGCATACGTTGATGATGAGGAAGACATTTTCAACGAGCTGGCCAAAGACGGCTACGAAGTCGACCAAAGAGAATGGGATGCTAGTATCGACTTTGAGGATGATGACAGAGACGCCATGGATCGTTTCCTCGACGAAGAAGATGCTGGCTGGGAAAGTGACGACACGATCAAAGCATCGTCGCCCAAACTCAAGGCGAAGAAGCTATCCGACGACCCAACAGACCTTCCTGCGCCCGACGCTGCGCCAGCACCCGCAGACGCAGACGACATGGCGTATCTAAAGGAATTCAAGAAATTTAAAGAAGATGTCAAAGCCGCCAAACCCAACAAGCCTGCCGCACCCACCGACACGCAATCCTTCATCACGGGCGCCTCAGCCCTCACCTCTGGTGGTCGTAAGAAGAAGCGCAAAGGCGCTCTGACCTCGACCTCAGGCTACTCCATGTCATCTTCTGCGCTCCACCGCACCGAAGGCCTCACTCTCCTCGACCAGCGCTTCGATAAAATTGAAGAAGAATACGCAGACGACACTTTCGATTTCCCCGACGACGCCTCCATGGTCTCCGGCATGAGCAAAGTCAGCGGCATCACGGGCATCAGCCAGTGGTCTACTACAAGCAGCCAGGCCCCACCTTTGCTCCGCTCAGACTTTGACGGGATTATGGATGACTTCCTTGGTAACTATCATACCCAAGGTAAGCGGAGGGTTAAGCGCGGAAAGCAGCAAAGTGGCATTGAGCAGCTTGAGGAGGTGCGGAAGGGCTTGGGCGCGCCCATTGTTAAGCCCAAGGATCATTTCAGTGTGCTGAAGGCTTAGGCCTGTGTGGCGGTAGAAGATGTTTGCATGGAATGGCGTTTCGGCAGGTGTGTGGGTTATATACTCGGAAAAATGGCGGGATAGGATTTCTTTATTGACGTAGATATATTGGATGTTGGAATGAGACTTTTACGAATGACGATGTGTATGCTTTCTTCTTTCAATTCTCAAACGCTCATTTACTCCCAATCAAGATAAGTCAAGTCACTTCATAGCACCCAAAGCTTTTCAGAGGCCGTAAAATTGTGCGTTCATTCATTCATTCGTCAACATCGTAATTTATACACTAATTCTTGCACAGCATGCATGTCCTTCTTTTTTCAACCGCACAGAATTTCACTCCCTCAATCCATCTATGCCTTGGGCTCAACGTTAACGGTTGTCGCCGCCCTCTCCAGCGCCTTCTTGCTCACGAGCCTAAATCCACCGAGCAACATGAGTCCGACCAGCGTGCCCAGGACAACAGCGAGGGTAACAAACGCGCCAATGACACCTCCAATAGCCGGAGACATGTCGTGGCTGCTGACATGCTGAGTAGCAGGAGCGTCGTCCGACACAAACGCAGCACAAGCACCAGCCGTGTTGCCGCACTTTGTGCACCACTGCTTGGTCGAGGTGACTGCGAACTCGGTCATCTTCTGCTTGAACTCTGTCCACGGGAGGGCATCGGCATTGCCGCCGAAGAGCGGGTAGACAGTAGGTTCGCTGGTGTTGCTGGCAGTTCCATTGTGGAACAAGAAGCGCACCTGCAGGTCCTTTTCAGCAGGGAAAGCAGAGCCGGCGTTGGCGGTGGTGAAGAGCTCAAAAGACATGGAGCTGGCGTAGTCGACAACACCGGTGAAGTCGACGCTTGTGCGGGGCAGGTCGGCGAGACCGAAGAAGGAGAGAAAGGTAGCGTAGGCGCCGAATTGGATGCCGAGTTTCTTGGAACCAGAGGTGCTGATGATGTTGTTCATGTACTCGAGGACCTCGCCGGCGAGTTGCATGCCGGCAATGGCGCGAACATTATCGCTGGCGTTGTAGGCAAGACCCCATTCGTGGGCGTTGGCAAGGGTGGTGAGCTGCTGAAGAGTCGTGTTGTCAAGGGCATCCGAGTTGGGGATGCTGGAGTTGTGGATCTCGGCTACGTGAATGATGTCGTAGACTTGTGGTACAGTTAGCATACAGCAAGCCAGGAGAGATGAAAACACACAACTTACCGATATAGGCGTTCTTGTAGTTCACTTGATCATCACCAATGACACCGTTGATAGACGGAACAAGGGACTTGTAAAAGTCTGCGGTGCTTGCAGCGAGGTCCTTGTACTCGGTGCTCTCAAAGTACGAGTTTGAACTCGCCTTTGCGTTTTGGCAGCTGGAAGCGTCCTGAAGCCAGCCAGAGTCCTCTGAGCCAGCGCCAGTCTCGATGGTGTTGACGGGAATCAGCTGGTATCCATCCATGGGAGCTTGAACGTTCTGGCCGTTGGCAAGAGTCGAGACGGTCTGGACAGGCGGGTACAGGCCCTGGAGGAAGCCCATGGCCGAGTTCTGGAGCACATTGTCGACGGGAGCTTGAACTTGAAGCTGGGACAACTTGACTTCATCTTCATTGATGCCGCGAATCTTGGAGTCACCAGACAGGTAGCGGGATCGGTAGTACTGGCCAGAGGTGTAGACCTGCTCGTAGCCAAGCGTTGTCAGGTTGGTGGGAGCAAGAGCCTTGGGAGTTCTGTCTCCGTGACGGTGAAAAACATATGCTCCCAAGACGGTCTCAGCAGCCTCGGCACTAGCGAGCATGGAGAGAGCGGAGAAAGCAGCGACAGACTTCATGATGGGCAATTGGAGACGTATCAAACGTGTGAAGCTGCACGAGAAAATAGACGAAGCAATTGAACCCAGAGCAAAGTGGCTAGCCTCGTGGGAAGAGGTGGGATGGAGAAACAACCTCGGCGGGTACGTCGAGAGACCTTATACTACCAAGTCCTGTCAAACGCACCCCGCTCAGTCAACATGAGGTAAGCTCCGAACGTTATCTGGGTATATGCAGCTATCAACCTGTCCAATCCAATTCACCACTACGCACAATGGAGCGGGGGCACTGGTCCAACATGCAGACAGTGCATGGGAGGTTGGAGAGGGGCATTCAAGTGGGGTCAGTCCTAGGGCGTGACAAGCTTTTCCGCGCAAAGCCATGGTTTTGTCCAGGAACGGCGACGGCCCAGATAGCGAATCAATATATCCAATGGGCTGATGACTGTCCGATGGTAAGGATGACGAATTGCATGCCTTTTTACTCATCGCTTCCATACAAGATTTCACAAACCCCACCTATTGGCACGTCCATGACGGCGTCTGTGCCGATGCTCCACAGGCTCTTCCAATTGACCTCGCTTGATGCATCAAACTGGTAGCTAGACAAGGAACCTCTGCGGCTGGGAGGCGCGTTCGCTCTGGTACCTTTGTCCTTGTTCTTTTCCTGCAGCTTCTCTACCAGCAACCTCGCATCGCGTACTATCTCGCCCGTCTTCTTGTCCACTGCCGCAATCTGAGCGCATTCATCGACGAGATTCTCGCAGCTGCTGAGGGGCAGCGTCAGGTAGCGTGTGTTGTAGCTCGCAAGCGCAACGTAAATGTAAATGACCAGCACCACTAGCCAGCAGGGCACGGCCAGCGCCCACCACCGGTTGGGATAGTAGTGTATGCCCATCTGATGCAGCATTGGAGCCGGCACGTACGCCCAGAGGATGTATATGAGGAAAGCAGCGGAACTCCCCAGGTACAAAGCAAAGCCATAGTATTCATACGTGGGCACCTTCGGCGATGCCCGCGGTACCGTCGGCGCATGCCGTGCCGAGTTGGCCAGGTTCGTCGTGCTGGCGCCATTGTGCGAGCCAGCCCTGGTGGACGAGTCTACATCGGACGAGTCTGGTGTCGTGGGTCGTGACGTAGGCCGGCTGAAGGCAGGGCGGAGCAGCGAGGTGAGCGACGGCGACGGCGGGAGAGGATTGGGCGGTCGATTGTAAAAAGGCGGGAACAGGGCAGTGCCTGTTTGTGCATGTTGGGGAAGATGCGTATACGACTTGGATGCGTAGAGGCCGCGGGTCACAGGCACGCGCTCCTCGTCGTCGGAAGACTCGCCGTCCATGCCTTCTACCACAAACGTCTCCGTGTCTTCTTCTTCTTCGTCGTCGTCGTCGTCGTCGTATTCATCCTGATAGTCTTCTACGGAAGCCGTCTCAGACAGAGCACTGTTGGAGGCGGGCGACAGCGGATCCGGCCCGGGGCAGGCAGCGGACCGCAGGGGGGAGGCAGCTTTGTGTGGTTGCTGACCCTCTCCATCAAACGTCCGCAGGGTCGTCAGGTTAGGTGTCGACTTGGAGTAGAGGCCCGAGGCAATGAGGCCTCCCCGACTGTGGGACGACATGGCGTGAAGCTGTCGTCTGGCGCAATTGGAGCCGCATGCGCTTTGCGTGCTTGAGCCTCACAATCACGCGTTCGGCGCTAAACTCGGAACCGTTCCGATGCCTAGACTCAGCACTACCCTTTCTTATCATTGCATGTTCGTTCGACTAATTGCACAGCGCTAATGGAATTTTATCTACCAGATGTGATATGACACGAAATGATCTACAACTTGCTAGCCTCTCCGCTTGTCCTGTTAAGATACAGCGGATCCCTAGGCTCAATGCCGTACTTGCGGCATAGCTCCTCGCCCTTCTTCTTCTGTGCCTCAATCCTGTTCTTGTGTGCCAGGCCCCTCTTGTTCTCATTCCTGCCGAGCTGTAGGAGATGGACCTCGTCTGGACCGTCGACGATGCGCATTGTCCTGCCTGACGCCCACATCTGTGCCAGCGGTGTTTCTTGACTAACACCAGCACCACCGTAGGCTTGAATCGCCCAGTCAATCACCTTGAGGTTGACCTCTGGCACAAGGACCTTGACCTCGGCAATCTCCTTGAGCGCACCCTTGGCGTTGGTCTCGTCGATTTGGATAGCAGCATTCAAGACAGCAAGACGGGCTGCGTCAATCTCAACACGTGATCGGGCCACACGCTCCAGCATGATGCCGTGCTGGTTGAGCATCTGGCCAAAAGGCTTCTTACGCTCGTCGTTGATGCGAGCCAGGAACCACTCCAATGCCTTCTCGGCAGAGCCAATGCTCCTCATAGCGTGGTGGATACGTCCAGGGCCGAGACGGCCTTGAATAATCTCGAAACCGCGGCCCTCACCAAGCACCATGTTGCTGGCAGGCACGCGGACGTTGTTAAATGTAACGTGTCCGTGACCGTGGGGCGCATCATCAAAACCCATGACGGAAAGCATGCGGTGGATGGTAACACCAGGTGTGTCGTTGGGGACAAGAATGACCGACTGCTGCTTGTACTTGTCGGCGTTGTTGGGGTCAGTCTTTCCAAGAACGATGAAGATCTTGCAGCGAGGGTCGCCAATGCCGGATGACCACCATTTCTGAACAAAGTTAGCCATGTCAATGAGAACGCATTGGGCAAAAAAAAAAGGAATACGAACCTGGCCATTGAGCACGTAGTGGTCGCCATCGCGCTTGATGCTCATCTCAATGTTGGTAGCATCACTCGATGCTACCTGAGGCTCTGTCATCAAGAAGGCCGATCGAATCTTGCCCTGCAGCAGCGGGTCGAGCCATTGTCTCTTCTGTGCCTCCGAGCCGTACTTGGCAATGACCTCCATGTTGCCAGTGTCCGGGGCCGCGCAGTTGACCGCCTCGGAAGCGGTTCGGCTCTTGCCCAGGTACTCGGCCATGAGTCCGTATTCCAGGTTGCTGAAGCCAGCACCCTCCTTGAAGTGCGCCTTGGGCAAGAACATGTTCCATAGCCCGAGCTCTTGTGCGCGCTTCTTGAGGTCTTCGATAATCGACGGGTGTGCAGAGAAGCGCTCTTCTACAGTCTGGCCGAGCTGGCGGACGTATACATCATCGGCTGGGATACATTCCTCCTCGACAAACTTCTCTACCTAGACATGGTCGTAAGCATGTGTGCGCTGTCTTAGTTTCTGAAGCTACTTACGATATCGAGCGTCTTTGCAGCTCGCTCGCTGACAAATGGCCGAGCAATGATGGGAATGCGCTTAGATGCTGGGATGTGGCCATTCTGGCTATTGCTCAGCAGGTCAAAGGCTCGGTCGTATGGTACAGACATGATTGTGAAATGTGATGGAGAAGGGAGAAATCCTGGGAGAACAAGGGGAGGGGAATCCGGGGTACTTGAACAACTCTCTGTGTGGAGGCGATGCTTTGGCGGCTATCAAGGGACCGCTGTTACGCTACTCCGCGTCCAAAGTTGCCGAGGTACGCTCAGATCGACTCCCCGCTTTGGGCTAACGTCTCACACCACGGATATGCTATGCATTGCCGATGAAACAGGAGGAAGATGCGTCCTAGACCGAGGCTTGCTACTGTAAGGGTATGGTCTTGTTGGGAATCTACTAGTTCTCGTGTTCCTAGAAAACAAATAGTTGCTGCGCTCGCTGACTTTGACGCGGTCACGCGTTTGGTCTCGAGTAGACGAGCGATCCGGCTAGACTTTCCCCAGCTTAGAATGACAGCTATACTTTCTACCCTGTTGAAGGAATAAGCGCGGCTCGTAGATGCCCTTGCTTCATATGGGTGATGTTATTGCACCCTTACGACGCTATATTTATCCTTTCTAGAATGCTGGTATACTTGGCGATACTACAGTACGAAGGGGCGTTTAGTTTTTTCGGTCATATAGACTTCTTATAGTCATCATAGTAAAAGTTTAGACCTGCAAACCACGTCTTCAAGAACCTCAGTGATCAATGGAATTCCCATTGTGCTATTCTGGTCCGTGCTACTTGCGTCCCAGCGTCTTTCCTTCAGCCTAGTGTACATCTACTCTTCCTCTTCATACTTGTTGATGAAAGACAAAAAGAATGTCTACACTACCCCGAGAGCTAATCGACAGCATCCTCACATTCCTCATCTCGCTGCACGACGACGACCCCGCCTACCAATGGACGCGTCTGCGGTTGCTAACTCGGCACACCAAGACGCTCATTGAGCAGCACTTCTACGCCTTCTGGGTGCCTAGACTCTCTTTTGCTGCAAGCATCGATGACCGGCACGTGGATAACCACATCTACTTCGAGCCTCTGAAAGAGCACAAAAGCAGCAGTCTCTGCAGCGAAAAACATGAAAACGGGCTTCCTATACTCGTGGCTTTCGAGGCGGATCTGGACGCGGAGGATTTGGCACTGTCTTTTGACGAGCGCGGCGCGGATGCCTGGATCGCTAGAGTACTGGAGCCAGAGCGAGTGCCGCTACATCAGAGTGCTGGTGAAAAACAGCTCATTCTGCGCCTGGGCGAAGGCACGCTGAATAAAGGCTTTACAAAAGGCGGTATCGTCAGCGATGTGGTGATTCCACGTGCTCGCATGCATACGGGTTCTTCGCCGTGGCAGTTGACGTTTGCGTGGCAAACGCTGTTCAGCAATCTGTTCCGCGAGGAAATGCTGTCAAAGAGGTTGCGAGATGCGCTGTTGAAGCGGTTTTTAGCCGCGAGGCAGCAGGGGGAGAGCGAGGGAGAAAGGAACGAGGCCATCTATCATTTCCTAAACATGCAGTACCGACCGCGCTGCAAGGCGCTGCTAGCGGCGTTCCGGGAACATGTTGGGTTGGGATCTCGGGCTACTCGTTGGCAAGCACAAAGGCTAGATTCACATATCGATGGGTTTGATATCACGTCGTTTTTAAACAGCCAGCTAGAGCAGCTGCCGTATACAGACTCGGACGCTACGGTGGAAAACACCGGCGGCGAACAAAGTATCGTCTTTCAGATCCCTGGGTGGGAAACGTGGAGTATTTGTGAACTGGCGCGGCTGCGCATCATGGATGAGTATATTGTTGAGGACGAGATGCTGCCACGGGAGGGCTTGGGATATGCTGGGCAGCAGTACTATGACGAGATGCGCGTACGTGAAGAGAAGATGAGGGGGAGGGAAGAGGCGAGTGAGGAGACATTGGAAGAGTTCTTGAGAGGTCCGTCGTTGGATCCGAAGATGTTTTTCGATTGGTGACGAAGTGAGCGAGGGAGTGAGCGAAGTAGAAATAGATGCTGGCGAAGTTTGACAAAGTTCTACCTCACAAAACACCTCTTGCCGTTAGACAGACGCAAATATCTAAAACGACAACAACGACAATGAAGATATGAAAATCGTAACTTGTCCCCCATACGTCCGCTTAACCCAAAGAGAAACCCAGCACCCAACTCAAATCCTCCCCTCAGCAACCATCTCCTCCAACTCCCTCGCACCAAACCACCTATCTCCTCCCCCCACCTCATCCACACAAATTTCCCACACGCCACACGCCTTGTACTGACAACTCCAAAACGCCCTTCTTCTACCCCATGCATCCGTCTTGTTCATCGCCACAAGCCGCAAGGGATACGACGGCGAGCACTCGCATTGCTGGGCTGGGTCGAGTCCGCGCGCGTCAGTGAAACCGTTCCAGGATCCGCAGGCGCGGTTGGAGCAGAGGCGGTAGGGGCGTAGGTGGTTGAGGTTATTGGATTGAGTGGTCCTGTCAGTGTTGGTGTGGGAACATTTGGGACAAAGGTGGCCGGGGGCAGGAGTGGGGGTGGAAGGGGTAGGTTCGGGTTTGAGGGCGGTGGTGGTGGCAGTGGTAGGACGGGGAAGAGTGATGACGGTGGTGGTGGGAGTGGGAGTGGGAGTGGGAGCGGGAGTGGGGCGAGAGCGAGGGGCCTGGAGGGCTGTGGAGTGGTGGCTGTGGATGTAGTAGTTGAGGGAGTAGGAATGGGGACTGGAGTAGGCGTAGGCACAGGACGAGGGCTGCTGGCGGCAAGCCGGTCGAAGATGGTGGCGGCTCCAGTAGGATTTGCGTTCAGTGCTATCGATGCTACTGCTGCTGTCGCTGTTGTTTTTGTGGTTTCAGTTGTTTGCGTTGTCGTCTTGGTAGACGAAGAAACCACCGAAGTATTGTTATTGACATTGACATTTGACTTTGAAACGACAGGTGCCTGCACCGGCTTGGAAGATCCTGCTTCCTTTCCTTTCGCCTCTTGAACTGGTTCCACGTTCCGCTTATGCAAACTTGGCGGCAGTGGTGTTTGCAGCAGACTCTTTTGCTCTGCTACATTTATTCTCTTTTCACGGCGCTGAGGTAGCGGCTTGATGACTCGAGCTGTGGCCCCATTCTTTCCCTCCTGGATTTCCGTGGAAGGAGTAGGACTTGTGCAAGTGGGAGCAGAAGAAACTATGGCCTGCACTTTGGACAGAGAGGTGACCGAGCGGTTTGGAGGAGGCGTAGTCTCATGAACTGGCTCCTTAGACTCGATAACTTGTACTTTCTTGGGTGTGTCTGCAGCTTCATCGGCCGACAGACGATTTGGCGCTGCGGAAATCCTTAGCTCAGTGAGTTCAGAGAACAGTGAGAGATAGCCTACTGTATGGGTACTGAACCAAAGACTCATGGCTTTTGTGTCGCCACAAGCAACAGCAACAGAGCAGACCGAATATACCCATATTTGCTGCTCTAGTCCTTTTTATGCCTTACTCAGTTGAAATATTTCTTCGCCCAAGGAAAATCCAGATATTGCTATGTCGACTAAGACGCCATACACTGCCGAACAGGCGGGACTTAAGTATCTATTCTCTTCTCACAGCCTTTGACAGTGCCTAGGAATTCATCCTTAGGAATGCCCCAGGCATAGATCCAACTGGATCAAGCCGCATGCATACCTCATACCCCGCGCCTCTACACAGCCACCAATATTCTTCCATCCAGAGGCTAAGCGAGGGTACGATACAGGTATTTTTCAGGCTGTGAACCAAAGGCAGGTGGGCAAGGCTGAGATGGCTACACTACAAACGGCTCGTAGACGGGCATAGCCGCCCATGACCTTGGTTCCTCGTCCAAGGGTAAGCGAACAGATGGGCTTGGCAAAGCGTCTTGACTCGCGCGGCATGGGATTCTTTCGACAGCTCAGAGGCCTATCAAGTATACTTGGGCTGGGTTCCGAGAGCTTATCAAATGGCTGTAATCCATTAGTTTTTGGAGTTGTGAAAACGGCTGTTTCAATATATAGTCTGTTCACCAGACTTGGGTGACGAAGTGATTTCACCTGCATCATGTCGGCGATATATCGGACGGATTTTGGGGGCCAACGAGACGATGCGGTGGCTTAATGGATGGTTCGGATAGGACTGAAGATTTGATTGGGTTGAATATCAGTGGCCTGTCGCACTTTTGAGAGACATGTCAACTCTGGCTTGTCCTTTCAATCTTCCTAGCTGTACAACAAGAGAAGAATCTTGGTCTTTAGGTCATGCTCAGATCGCGTCGCCAGTGAACCTGCTGTCCTCTGTTTTGACCAGATAGACCATGGCTCTTGAAGCAAGAACACCCACTTTCACTGAACCCCCTTATTCCTGCATTTCCCAAGCGCCATAGCCTGATTGCCTGAATATTATCGTTGCACAGGCAGCCATGT
Organism: Curvularia verruculosa; assembly: GCA_036172615.1. Classification (NCBI taxonomy): domain Eukaryota; kingdom Fungi; phylum Ascomycota; class Dothideomycetes; order Pleosporales; family Pleosporaceae; genus Curvularia; species Curvularia verruculosa. The sequence continues at coordinate 20,934 of JAWDHC010000178.1, forward strand.
ATGACCACACTAGCGAGAAGGCTAATGTGAATGGCGAAGGGATTCCAAAAAACGGAAGTGAAGCGCCTAAGAGGCTATGAAATGGGCCTCGTTAACGAGGACAACGAGTCGCCGTTCTAATGCTTTCGTGTACCATTCGAGCAGCTAAGGTTCGATAAGGCAGATACGCAGAATGGACACGTCATCAGAGTTATGATTGACGATTGCCATGTCTATAGGCTCACGGTCCTGTCGTTGCCTGCAATAAGTATGAGAGATAAAATGATAAAATAGGACATGGTTGCTGAAATTTGAAGTGACTGTTGGAGAGATAGGACGGATTATCCTTGAGAATTAAACGCCTCAGTAGAAACAAGCGTCCTTGGTGTGTTGACCAGGTACTTGGTCCTGTAATCTTCTGAGAACGCTAATTGATCTGGAATGAAAGAGAACGTAGTTGTATGATCAAAGTCAACCGAAGAAAATAGCCCGACAGACAGGATGATTGCTCGCTAAGATTGGTCACAAGACACAGCTACTTAACCCAAATGCACGTTAAAAGTGCATTTTGAATACCGCTAGTCATCCGGCAGACGGTTCGCTTCGAGTGAGAGCATGGCGCACTAGCATCGGAGTTTAATCATCCACCAAAAGTCACAGACAGCATTGAATCACTCGCCTGAAACAAGACTCCGGGAGCTACAGTTTAGACCGACCCTAGAGGAGATGTACCTGACGAGTCTCTCAGAGCGGCAGTGTAGAAACTGGCTCATATGTGACAGCATAATGGTTGGCCTGTGATAGCCAAACACCCCGTCCCATACAGGAAATAGTGCAACATCCATCCAAATTCACACTGGATGGCATTCACAGGCGTGCCCATGTCATGCTATTGCAGAAGACCTCTGACTAGTACCGTGACATTATCCTAGTGCCATGGCTAGAGAAATAGCTGGTACAATTTGTGCAGCGACTCCTGGGTCACAGAGAGGTCCAAGGTGACATGAGGACAATTTTGCATCCTCTGACTAACTCGGGATGCGGAAACACTGCTCGTGGAGGAGCAGACATTGGTAGATTCGTGGGGGGCGCAAGACAAGTTTGCTTGTACAACAGGACCCGTCCCGGCGTGCAGACTAGGATTTCGTGGACACGACATGGAGCACAGAGGCTCGGAGGATGAAAGTGTTGAGGGTTAGGTTAGTGAATTGGCGTTGGAACCAAAAGAGATCGAAGGTGACATGGGTTGTCGTCAACAATAAGATTCGCAATACAAGAAACAAACCGTAAACACTGTGAGCATTTGGCCGACTGCTATCCTGAACAATTGTCTCAACAGTGCATCGAGGCATAGCTGGAGTGACGGATCGTTGTACTTGGCATTGCTCGGAACGAACGAATGAGGGCGGCGTGACGAGCCGTCAGGATGCAACCAGACGGTTGATTGTGTCATGATAGTCAAAACATGGTAGCCCGTAGGTACGGGTGGTGAAGCGTGCGGCCGATGTCGGTAACCAAAGAAAGGCAGCGGTGCAACCAAGTCGAATTGGCAGTGCAGCCTTGATCTAGATTGCGTGTGCAAAACCAGCGGTGGGTGTTAGGGCGGTTTGAGGTTACAAAATTGCCTCTGGTTCGACTGCAGGACGGGCTAGTTTACAATTCTCGTCAAGTCAAGTGGTAGGTGTAACGTGGCCGGGTAGTCCACAAGGCTGAGGTGCAAAGTTCCATGTTGCTCAAGGGCTGATGGCAGCACACACCAGCCCGTTGAGGTGAAGTGGCATCTAAGTTTAGTGAGCGAATAAAGCGTTGAGAATGCTTAACTCTGCGTCGGAGACGGTCATTCGCGGATGGGATGGGAGCCGGCCGTGAGATCTGAGACAGAGAGCACTGAGTAGTTGTGTAGCCATACGACGCTCCGATTGATGACCCAACAAACGATACTTCTTCTGGGCTATCGGCGATGGCGAACAACTATCATGAGCAATGTCCAGGCACCAGCAGCCAAAAACAATGATGAAAAAGACGACTGTTGGTGGTAGTACAAGCAGGATGGTGATGTAAGCGGAACCGGCATAAGAAATACCGAGACCCACGGCGTCTCCCAAGGTTGTCTGAAAGCGGGTGGCAGCATAGTCACATGACGGGAGCCAATGGGATGGATGGTAAAAAAAAAGGCGCGCTAACGGACGCAGCTTGGCTGATGGCGTACCCACCCAACCTGCGCCAATGTGTGAGGAAAAAAAACTGTAGAGTAGTCGCAGTTTCAGCCGCGCTAGGAGTACATAGGTACTGGGATAGGTAGACTGGAGCAATGGACATTTTAGACATGAAGTGGTGGGTTGTGGCACGAGGGGAGTGGAGAAGAGAGGAGCAGGTCCAGAGGCGCAATTTGCACGTGCCTTGCAGGCGATGCAGCCAGCAACATGGGACGGGAAAGGCCATGAATTTGATGTACATGACGACTGTCGGATGCTGCATGCGTGGCCTGTTTGGGTATCAAGGAGCAGGGCAACAAAGGGTCGGCGTGTAACCCGCACCGAGCAGTCGTTCCCACACGAGCTGGTGGGCCGTCGACATGGGTGCAAAGCGGTGTCGGGCTGAGTCGAGGCGGAGTAGGGAGGACTTGGGAGATGATCAGATCATACCATAGTAGGAGGGGAAGGGGGGAGGATGTGCAGCAACAGCAGAGGCCATGGCTCTGGGATGGGTGCCCGGGCACTCGGCTGTAGCGCCAGGACCAGGGCGCGAGAGAACATCAGCTGGCCTTCAGAGTGGGGACGGCACGAGGTAGCGCTGGGGCCTTGGAGCAACGACCATGACGAAGCCGGAGGCGAGGCGGCGGGCGGCGGGCATCCATGGCTATGAGGCGATTGGCGATGCACGGCGATGCGATGTGATGTCGTCGAGCTGTTGGCGCCGGCGTTGGACATGGTTGGGAGAGAAGAGAGGGTGAGTTGGGCGTGAGAGGCGGATGGATGGCGTCTAGAGCCGGCGTCGGGCCCTCTTTGCCCCCTTGCGGCGGCGGCTGGTGTGGCTGTGAGTGGCAGCAGCAAGCTTTTTCCTTGGGTCCATGTACGTATGTAGTAGGCGTGTTTTGTTTCTTCTCGACTCTGCACAAGAGAGGAGCGAGACGAGTGTTGCGGTGCGGTGCGGTGCGGTGCATGGGACGGAGCCGACGCTCCCACGACGCACCGGCCGACAGAATTGGCTGGCAAGTCGAGTGTTGAGGAAGCGCCTCGCTAAAGCATGGACAGGGGCAAGGGCGCGAGCAGGGGTATCCCGGGCAGGATAGGGTTTTCCCCCTCTGGCGGCAGGGTGCGGTAACGGTCGTGTCTCGCCAGTGTACGTGTGGATGTAGGTACGTACAAGCAGCATCCTCACCAACGGGTGCCGTTTGTCGAGGGACCTGCGACGGCGAGGCCTGCCATGGAGGCGGCCAGCGCACGCATCCGCCGGCTGGATTGCGTCTCAGCCGCGCGGCGGCGAGCCAGTGGGCAGCAGCGTATTACTGCGTGCTGCTGCTGCGAAGAAATCTGATGCCTCACGTGCAGGTCCGCGCAGCTGCAGCAATGGTCATGTTGAACCAGCATCGTGTGGCCGCACCAGCTCCGTCAGCATCATCATTACTACCGCCATGCCATACCATTCCATGAGACGACCATCATCACGCATGTCTACCCTCATGTCCAGAACAGGCGCACCGCCTCGCTCACCCTCCATTACATGCCGCACGCTATGCCTCTCTGGTCTTGTCTTGTGTCTGGTCTGGTGTCTTGTGTGGTGTCAAGCCGTAACAAGAAAAAAGCAGCCGCGACCGACCGCTGACGTCTGTTTCAAGAACCACCGACGCGCATGCTGCTTGTTTGTGTGTGTGCATGTGTGCATGTGTGTATGTGTGTGTGTGTGTGTGTGTGTGCTGCGCTGCGCTGCTTTGTGCTGTGCTTGCTGTGAGTGTGTGAGAGGTGTGTGTATGTGTAAGAGGTGTGCGTGTGTGTAAGAGAGGTGTGTGTGTGTGCCTGCCTGCCTACCTGCCTCACTGCCTACCTACCTGCTTGCCTGCCTGCCTGCTCGCTCCTGCCCTCAGTCGTCTGCTCCTGCCTCTGCTCCGTTCGCGTCCCTGCCTCTACTCTACTTCAGCTCTAGCTGCTGCTGCTGCTGCTGCTGCCTCTAAGCCTCCTGCTCCTGCCTCTCTGCCACTGCCCTTACCCTGCCCTACCCTGTCCTGCCCTGTCCTGCCCTGCCCTGCTTCGCCTCCCCGCCGTCGCCCCTGCAATTCTCCTTCTTGTTCGTCATCATCAGCTTCTTCGTCGCCTTCTTCTTTTACATCATCGCTGCCTTTCTGCTTGTGCTACTCGTCTCCCTGCTCTACACACGGCAGCCTCGTGCCCTGCCTGGCTGTCTCCTGTCCCATCCCATCCCATCCGCTGCAGAGCCCGCCTCGCTCCTGCAGGTCCATATTTCCTGCACCAGACTTGCTCACTACTGTATGGTTCCCTTGGACCCAGCCGCTCTGCTACTGGTCTGCGCGCTGACAAGTACGTGAATTGCAGGCCTTTTGATCACGTTGGCAACCCAATTTCGCACTAGCAGTGCCCCGCCCTTAATCCCCAGCACTGCCGTCACTCAACCCCATCGTCGCCTTTCCTCGCTCTTTCACAAGCTGCATATCCTCGTCTTCAATTCTCCCTCTGCTCTCCCTCTCCCCACCCAGAGACTTCTGCTGCCTTCAGTGTCTGAGCATCGTTGCTCCGGCCACCATCTGCGCCTTCCCTGTTCACTAGCTCTGTCAGCCACACCAGCGTCACCTGGTACTGCACAGACGGCACGCGGGACCACGCCCTCTTGACACTCGACTCTCGCGCCTACATCCACCATCACCAACGCTTCCACCACCTCTTCCCGCCAACCTCTCCACCACCGCCATCCCTTTCCCTTCCACTACGGCTCTCCCCCACCATCCTCGGAAACCCTGCCACACCCTGCTCAGCTACAGCCCGCCCCACTCTCGATAGCAATCCGCGCACTGCTTGCGGACCCCCCCTCCCCTACGCATAACACCAAACAATGAGCCAGAACCGGCCATCGGCCTTTTCCTCACTAAGAATGGGTGGTAAGTCTTGCAAACGCTTCCCTAGAGCCCAATTGGGCCTCCTTCGTCTCCCAACATGCTCACCCCCCCTGTGCAGAAGTTATCCGCGAAAAGGTTCAGGACGGCTTGACCGGCGACTACAAGGACCTCGCCTACACGCAGTGCAAAATCGTCGGCAACGGCTCCTTTGGAGTAGTCTTCCAGACAAAGCTGTCGCCTAGTGGTGAGGATGCTGCCATCAAGCGGGTTCTCCAGGACAAGCGCTTCAAGGTCTGTTCCGCGCCTTCCTTGAGCATGCGCATTCATCGTTGACTTGACTAGAACCGTGAACTCCAAATCATGCGCATTGTCCGACATCCCAACATTGTTGAGCTCAAAGCCTTTTTCTACAACAACGGCGAGCGGGTACGTGTCTACTGGCAAAAAAATCTCTCCCTCCGTGTGTCCTGTCTCATGTAGCTAATCGTTCAGCCACAGAAGGATGAAGTCTACCTTAATCTAGTGCTCGAGTTCGTCCCCGAGACTGTCTATCGAGCATCGCGCTACTTCAACAAGATGAAGTCCGTCATGCCTATTCTCGAGGTCAAGCTATACATTTACCAGCTGTTCCGCTCGCTCGCCTATATCCATTCCCAGGGCATCTGCCACAGGGACATCAAGCCTCAGAATCTGCTCCTCGACCCCTCGACTGGTGTGCTCAAGTTGTGCGATTTCGGAAGCGCCAAAATCCTCGTCGAGAATGAGCCCAACGTGTCGTACATTTGCTCCAGGTACTACCGTGCCCCTGAATTGATCTTCGGGGCCACAAACTACACCACCAAGATTGGTATGTGCATATGCTTCGCCGTGTGACAAGCATGCGTGCTAATTTTATGCGTCTAGACGTCTGGTCTACAGGTTGCGTCATGGCTGAGCTGATGCTCGGACAGCCGCTTTTCCCAGGCGAATCGGGCATCGATCAGCTCGTAGAGATCATCAAGGTCCTGGGAACACCTACTCGCGACCAGATCCGCACCATGAACCCCAACTACATGGAGCACAAGTTTCCCCAGATCAAGCCCCATCCCTTCAGCAAGGTACGTCAGGGTTTTTCGCCTCCCCCCCTCTCCCGCCCTTGCACATATAGCACATTTTACTCACACCCTTGCCTCAGGTTTTCCGCAAGGCTGATCCCAATGCCATCGACCTCATCTCCAAATTGCTCGAGTACACTCCCACACAGCGTCTCTCCGCTATCGATGCCATGGTCCACCCCTTCTTTGACGAGCTGAGGGATCCAAACACCCGCCTGCCCGACTCACGTCACCCCAACGGTGCAACCCGCGATCTTCCAGAGCTGTACAACTTCACGCACCATGGTAAGTGCAGTCCTTCTGACTCTGTTGCGTTGCAGCGCAGTAGCTAATCCCCCCGCAGAACTCTCCATCGCTCCTCACCTCAACAGCCAGCTCATACCGCCTCACCACCGCGCGACATTGGCTGCCCGTGGCCTCGACTTCGAATCGCCTAGCTTCAAGCCATTAACCAAGGAGCAGATGATGGCCAGGTTGGATTAAACCCCGCCTGCCGTCATTCGAAAACGATACTATTTATTCATGCGGCGACTTTCGATGCTCTCCGCTCCTGAGCACAAAGCTATTCCGTCCGGAGAGATGCAAAATGGAGTCTCGAATGGGCATCGGTTTTATCAGGTGTATACTAGGAGGAGCGCACCCTTTTTTATGCTTTATCTGCGCGCGTCTGAAATGATACCGACATTCACGTTTACAAAGAATGACCTGGCTTGCTTTTCTTTCGAGGCTAACTGGCCTTTTCATTCACACGAAATAATGGTGGGTCGGCACTGCAGATCATAAATCCCCAGTTGCCAATGGACATGATGAACGGGCGCAAAAAGGCTGCACAATCAAAGGAATCGGGGGGCTAGCAAAAATCCGGCGTGTACCGAGTATGGAAAGCTAAGCAAGGGTTTCGCTCGTCGGATCTCCGGCGCTTCAGCATGGCTTCACGATGCGTCCCCCTGCGTTGCATGCGGGAGTTTTCTTCTTTCTTTGTTATTCAAGATCTATTCAATGGGCTGCAAGCCGGGCGCTGAGGCTCATTTCATTTCACAATTTGGACGGTTTTGTTCTGATCCGTCGGAATGGCGACTCTATGTGGACAATGGCCTTGCGCTGCGAGCATATGGATTGGCGAATTCGGCACCAGCACTGGAATACTACTAGAGCAAAGGATTGCATGGTTGCTGTGTAGCACATGCTCACATGGCAACGGTTACCCTGCTGTTTTACCCCGCCTTTGCGCGTACACCCTCAATGGATACAAGTCCCTTTAAATGCTTTCTTGTGCATCATTTGTTGCTTGTGACGTTTGCTGTGTAGAAGTGAGATGAGATTTTGGTGTTCTAACAGGAGAAGAGACAATGCTGTGATGGTTTATTTGTGAAGTAGCTGATTGGTTCTTGACTTTACCTCGTCCTAACTCTTTCACCTTGTTCAAATAGTAGCTACTCAAGCTAACGAGTACATCTCTATATATATGTAGCCAAGACAGACCCAGCTGACCACAATACTCATCCTTCAGTGAGCACCCTCGACTAAAGGCACAAAAAAACACACGCATCATCGCACAGGGCCAGGTTACTTGTAGAGCTAGGTGCATATTCAATAAATAGTTGTCGGCAGTTGATCACTCGACATACCCCATGTGCGTTGACGTCGAAGATGCATGGGCGGGGCGCCAAGACAAGAGCTTCAACGGCGCTAACCCGTTTCAATTACAAGCTCTCGAAGAGGCTCCAGAACGGCTTCCGCGCAGCAACCTCGACTGCTCACTTTCGCGACCCATCCACAAACATCGCCCACGAGTCGCTGGTCACCACGGCCACATTCCTAACCACTCGCTAGGTGATTTATACCCTCCACGAAATTCCGCATACGACGACCGCGACGACTACGCACGCGCTACCCGTAGTTTGAGGGTGTCGCGACTTGGAGCAGACTCACCGGAGACTGTGAAGCAAAAGGCCGAATCAGAGTTTGTCGCAGACATGGCGGATATCGATTTCAAGGAGGAGCGCGATGATAGGCGCGACGACAGACGTGACGACAGACGTGATCGCGGTGGTTATCGAGGCAACAAGCGCCGTCGTGATGGTAAGTTTACATTTTACTTGGCTGGCAAACTTGGACGATTGGCACCATGCTGCATGTTTGCGCTGTTTATCCTAGTAGAACTGGATTGAATTGCTTGTTTCTGCGAAGGCGCTTCATCATCTCTCACCTAACGGAACTAATCTGATCGCGTAGACGACAATGACAACTTCTACCGCGGCGACGACAGGCGGGGACCCCAGCGTCGCCGTCACGACGATGGCCCCCGCCGAAGATATGAAGAGCCGCCTTTCCCGAAGTTGAGGCGATTGCTTCTCAATATTGCCAGCTCCACCAAGCTTCCACAAGATGAGGCTATCGAAATCGCAAAGTACCTTGGAGAGCACTTTGACGACGAGCGTCTCCGCTCAGACTTCTTCGATATCATGGTCCAACTGTAAGCATCACAATAGTCTGTCTTTGCAACCTCACTGACACATGATAGTATTATTGAGCAGCCCTTCAAGATCCCATTTGTCGCGGCCGTTGCATATTATGCCAACGATGTCAAGCCAGAAATCACAACTGAAGCCATGAAGCGCGTTTCGGACAGAGCACAAGAGGCGCTCAACGCTGGAGAATGGAAAGAATTCAAGCTGCTTTTGCGCTTCTTTGCCTGCCTCCAATCGCTTTATGAGGACGATGGCGTCTTTACCTTCCTCGGTCAGCTGTTTGACACCGTTGTTGATCTGCAGAGTGCCAACGAGAATGATGTAGGTGGTCCTGAACATATGGCTATTCCTAATACTCACATGACTAGGTTGTCGGTATCGAGCTTGTCAAGATCATCCTCCTGACCATCCCTTATGCGCTTGTTGCTGGAGGCGAACGCTTCCATGGACAGGCACGAGACTTGCTCAGCAATACCGGTATCGTAGCGAGCAACACGCTCCCTATCGAGGGTCTTATTCACTCCTATGTTGGTGATTTTGAGTCGAAGCCAGTGACGTATAACAGCGTCATTAGTCTCCTCCAGGCGCAGCTTTCAGCCGAAGCGGAATCTGGATTCGAGCTCAGGTGCATCCCACGTATTGATCCCGAGGCTCTGCGTATCATGAACGCCAAGGAAGAAGACGCTCTACCAACCGCTCCTCAAACTCACACGTTCCCCACATTCACCATCCCGTCACCTGTGAACCCTGGACCGCGACCCGTCTTTCCCGAGGCTTATTTCTCGCTCTTCGCCAACCAGGAAGTTGACACTGTGCCCAAGACGACCGACATTGCCTCCTCGCTTGTGCGCGACGCCATTGTTGACACCATCAACCAACTCGACTTCAACCGCGAAATGGTTGCAAAGTTCCTGGTCGACGTGGACTGCTACTGGTCTGTCGATATCTTCGCCAAGCGTGGCACGCCTTTTGACAAGTTCCGAGACCTGGTGGGCGATAGGGTCCAGTACAAGTCTGAAGACATGATTATCGATGCCATCTTCTCTCAACTATTCAAGTTACCTAGCGCTGAGCACAAGCTCGTCTACTACCACTCGCTCATCACTCAGTGCTGCAGGGTTGCTCCTGCTGCTATTGCACCATCACTTGGAAGAGCTATCCGTACGGTGTACAAGAACCTGCCTATGGTGGATCTTGAGCTTGGATACCGATTCCTGGACTGGTTCTCCCACCACCTTAGCAACTTTGAGTTCCGCTGGAGATGGACTGAATGGTAGGTTTAGGATCGCACATGGAAAGAGACTTGCTGACAAGATTGCAGGCTCGATGACTTGGAGCTTTCAAACCTGCACCCGAAGAAGGCGTTCATCCTTGCTACTCTGGACAAGGAGATTAGGCTGTCGTTTGCGAAGCGCATCCGTTCGACGCTACCAGAGCCAATGCACTCTCTGATTCCGGAGCGTCTTGATGCTGACAACAGTCCTGACTTCAAATACGACAACCCAGGTGTGTATCTACTACATGTAAATGCGAACTTGACTAATATTGTGTAGACACCCCCTATGCTGTCGAAGGTCAGACTTTGCTGAACCAGCTGAGGAAGAAGGCCACACCAGAGGAGATCCAAGTCACGATTGACAGCATCCATGAGAAGGCTCTCGCACAAGGCATTGGAGAAGTACTCGTGCCGTCCACCGATGCCTTCGTAACTGCTATTTGCCGCCTAGGTGCCAAATCGTTGTCCCATGTCCTATCTTGCATTGAACGAGGCAAAGACCGTCTTTTGGAGATCTCGCAAAATGAGACTGCCCGCCGCCAGATTGTTGCAAGTGTGGTCGAGTACTGGAAGGACCAGCCCGGTGTTGCTGTCCGCATTATCGATATCCTGCTCAACTACACCATCCTTGCGCCTATGACAGTTGTGCAATGGGTGTTTGGTAGCCACATGGGTGCCGGTGAGGCGCTGACGGAAAGCTGGGTTTTCGAGATGGTGTCCAACACAGTCGCCAAAGTCACCAACCGCAACCGCCAGATTGCGTCTGCCCGCCTCCAGAAGAATCTTCCACAAGACCAGATTGAGATGGTCGAGGCTACGCTCGCCAGAGACAGGGACAATGCCCGAGAGCTGTTCAAGTACATAGAAGACTCTACGCGCGGGGTTGCCGAGGGTTCTGCGGATACGATGATTGAGAAGTCTACCAACGGCGCGTTGACAGAGGAGGAGGTTGGACTGATCAAGGACTGGGGTAAGCGCTGGCACACCGTCTTCATCCGCAAAGCTCAAGTCGAGGAGTCGGTTGTTGGTGAGGATGCCGTAGAGGCGAGGATCAAGCTTCTTGCTGCTGAGCCTGAACCTGCTCCGGAGAGCATGGAGCAAGACGGCAACGCTACTATGGAGGCGACTAACGGCGATGCCCAGATGTAAGGTGGCTATAGTGGGTATGTCAAAGTACCACATGGGCGATGAGCAAAAGTATGCGGGCAACAGCATCTACATGCATACATTTACAATGGCGTATAGGGGTAGGGTACATGGCCAGCACGTGACGGCGCGTAGTGCGCAATTCACGCGGAAAACAGGCTGGCTATTCCAGATTTTGTATCATAGTTTGAATCTGTCTGAACAGTGTCTACGTACACGTCTTCTGTCTCCTGATCTTTGGCCATCTTGATATCTAACCTAGAGCCCGGAACAGGAACAAAAACCATCCGTTCGTTGGACTGGCACACCTTATCGTAACGGGCCTAATGTTTACCAGTTGTCAGCGCTAGCCACGACGCGGACATGGGCGGCGACAGCTAGCGCACAAGACATGGCGCACCAGGGAGCTTGGACCGCAGCTTCGTCATGTGAAAGATCTCCAAGAACCCTGTCAGGCGTCGCGGCATACGGCGGCACCAAAGCAAATGCAGTCGACTGCCAACATTCGGGCCGGGCACACCATGTCACCTTTGTATCCTATGTCTATGTAACCCGTATAATATTTCGAGCGCCATCGCTTTTCTACGCTCTACTACAGCATACGGCCTGCGACTCCCCCCACCCACAGCCGGCTGCTCGCTCGGCTGGTCCCTCTCGATCCGGGTTCTCTGCTGCTTTGAGCAGTCCCCCAACTCTCTCGGCGCGATGCATATACCCCCCAGCTACGTCACTGCTGGCTCAGCGACACCTGCACCGACATACGCATCGAGCATAATACCTTTTAATGGCCTATCATGGTTTTCAAGAGAGACAGGCGACGGCGAAGGCGGCGGGATCAGATATCCGGAGAACTGGAGCAGTCTTATAGGCATCATTACCGCGATAATAGGAAACGTGCTGATATCCTTCGCGCTCAACATGCAGCGGTACGCGCACATTCGACTGGACAGAGAGTGGCAGGCCAAGGAACGGGAGCGCAAGAAGAGGAACGCATCCAGTCTAAGCTTGAGCAGACTGAATGACGAGGTGACAAAGTTTGGCGCGAGAGGCAAGGATCCGCACGCGCCCGAGCAGCGACACGAACCCGATGCGAATATCTTCGAGGCGACCGAGTCGGATCCGCTCATGCCGCAATCGCCGGCTGAGAATAGACCTGGTGTTGAGCGCGAGGTCAGCGGCGAGTCGTCAACACCCAACGAGGGCGCGTACAAGCAAAAGTCGTATCTCAAGTCGCCCTACTGGTGGCTGGGCATAATCCTAATGACGGTCGGAGAGGCTGGCAACTTTCTGGCATACGGATTCGCGCCTGCGTCGATTGTCTCGCCGCTGGGTGTTGTTGCGCTTATTTCAAACTGCATTATCGCACCGTTTATGCTCAAGGAGCCGTTCCGCAAGCGGGATGCACTCGGTGTCATTATCGCGGTTGGAGGTGCTGTCACGGTTGTGCTGTCAGCAAACGATAACAATCCGAAATTGGGCCCCGGCGAGATCTGGGATCTGATTAGACGATGGGAGTTTGAGACGTATCTTGGCATCACCGTGGGCGTCATTGTGCTGTTGATGATTGCTAGTAACCGGTATGGAGAGAAGAATATACTGATTGATCTGGGACTTGTAGGATTGTTTGGTATGTCGTTTTTTGGTCATCTTTCTCTTGGAAGCCATGCACTGACTCTGTCTTTAGGTGGATACACAGCACTCTCTACAAAAGGTGTTGCATCGCTACTTTCATACACCCTGTGGCGCGCCATTACCTTTCCCGTATTCTATCTTCTGGTTGCCATACTTGTTGGTACTGCAGTCATGCAGATCAAATACGTCAACCGTGCGCTCCAGCGTTTCGATGCCACGCAGGTGATTCCCGTTCAGTTTGTTCTTTTCACATTGTCCGTCATTGGAGGATCTGCAGTTCTCTATCGAGATTTTGAGAGGACGTCAGCGCAAGATGCAGGAGAATTTATAGGGGGCTGTGCTTTGACATTCTTTGGTGTTTGGCTGATCACAAGCGGACGGCCTCCACAACATAATGAGGATGACCATGAGCACGAGCCTGAACATGGCATGTATCTGGACGGTGAACGGTATACCGACGATGTGGACGAAGCAGACGAGGTTTCTAGGAGTACGCGGCATTCGTCGAGAACACGTCCACTCTCTCCACCCATCAACATCACCTCCCGCTACCGCGATGACGATGACTCGCGCCCATCGACACCCACAATCAAACTCATCCCCGACCCAGTGACCCCACCACACGCTACTCGGTCAGCCTCCGCGGACATTATGTCCTCTCTCGTAGCAAACCCATGGACCCAACCCAATGACCCCGAACTCAGCACACCGCCACTAAACCGCCACACCTCTACTCCCGTCCTTCCGTCTGAAGTCGCCCCAGCGCCCACAGCCTCAAACTCCTACAGGGATGTCCCTCTCCCCTGGACCCCTACACGAGGAAAATCCCAAACCGAAATCCCCACGACCCCTAGCGGCTCGCAACTCCGTCGCCTGCGCACCAACGACCGCGCTGCCCCATCCACGGCAAGAAACAGTATCGCAGGCCCACTTCTCGCTTCTCCTCTCAGCACCAGTCTAAGCACCATGGTGCAAGATCTCAAGCGCGGAGGCAACATTCGCCACCGCGATGTGACCATGGACGCTGCTAGTGTCCGCAGACGCGCGAGCGTGCTGGGGCTTGGCGCCGAAGCCGACGACGACGTCTTGATGGGAGGTGCGACTAGCGAGCCATTGAGCAGACGCCACACAAGGGATAGTAATAGTCAACAGCAGATTGCCGGTGTTGTAGACGAGGACGGGCCAGCAAAAACGGGCAGAGGCAGGAGTCTGAGTGGCACGTTGAATGAGCTTTGGAAAGGACTAAGTGGAAGTGGGAGTGGAAATGGAAGTGGGATTGAGGGTCCTGAGAGAAGGGAATGAAGGAAGTAGGAAGCTTTGTAGATATATGGATAGATAGATGGGGGGGGACAAGTGATAGAATTGGATTTTCTTCTTTTTTTTTCGTTTGCTTGGTACTTTGCTGCTTGTGTGTGTCAAATCTTGTATGAGCCTGCTGTCTCCCCCTATTCTTTGGAAACAGGATGTCTGATGCAGTAGCTTCACATCAAAATTACATACATTTCTAAACTCCAGTGTCTCGCGGCGCGGTGCTGGAGCTGGGGCTGGCGTTATAAAGTATGCTAGTGATGTCGAGGAACTGGGGGGGGGAGGGGGGTTTTTTCACGACTATATAGTTGTCTCAAGTACACGGCGCGTGTACATCAGTCAGTCAGTCAGCCCCTTGTTTCCCACTCGGACGCAGTGAAGGAAAGCGTAAAGAGTATTTGGTGAAGGGCTGAAAGAACAAGGACCAGGTACTAGAGTGATTCCTCGGGGTTTCTTGGTAAATAAGGGGGTTTCTTGTGTATATACTAGTGATGTATGGCTGCGTAGATTGTGAGCATGATGGATGTTGTGATAATGCATGTTTTCGTACAGATTTGTTTTCTTTTCTTTAGTGCTTGGGAATATAGGGTTGTGGTAGCTGTATATAGACGTAATGAAGATAGAATTTCTGTTCGAATAGAGATTGCGTAACGAAAGGAGAAAGAGTGGTTGACGAGGTGCTGTTTGTACTTGATGTCTTGAGAATTTATGTACATAGTGTCAGAATGTGCTACAAGGAAGAAGAAAGAGGCTTCTTTATTTCTTCGATCAAATATATGCAATTGTCTTGACGATACAAAAGACTAGTCTTGGTAGCAAGTGGTGGTGGTGATTTTGACGTTCTCCCTCACAAGAAATTGAATTCTGGAAAATGAATTTATATAATTTCCCCGACTCTCAGCACACCTGCCGCGTGCTAGCGCCACCCACCCGCTTCGTCTTCTTCCACCTGTGGGAGATGCGACCTTTCGGTGGTGCTCGGATGGCGAGGAGATGTGGGAGTCTTCATCGGCTCAAGAACACATGGTGTATACTCGTTTTTCGGCCAGAATACTTGCTGTTTGCCTAGAATGCGTTCTCGGGTATGAATGCCTTGGCGCTTGGTAGATGGAACCGGCACAATGTCTCGTTTGTGTTTGAGTTTTGGTTGTGCGTGGGCGGAATTGGATATCTACACGTGCTGGTTGCCAATGGCCTGTAGTACTTGAGATCACTCATAAGCTGCATTTTCAGGCCTAGTATCATCTTCCTCCTTGCCGTCTACCTCGATAACCCCTGCACGCGCCTCCTTTTGTATGCGGACTGTGGTTGCGATAGACGTGAACTACTAGAGTTAACTATACAGAGCTTAAACAGGACAGAATCAGCCCCGGCAATGGAGATGGTTGGCCCATAAACGAAGCGTTCGAAGGCGGACGTAGTGTACATATAATTTTGGTTCACTGGATCAAAGGGTATTGATGGTATTCACGGGCGCGCGTCGTGGTTAGTGATGCCGTATGGGTCGCTCCCTGCGACATTTTCATCACTTTGCCAAGAGCCAGGGATTCCTTGTCCGGACTGTCTGTGAGTAGACTGAAAGGTTGAGAGTGTGGCCCAAGCCCATATGACAAGAGAATGAACCATTGTTTCGGACACAAGTGGTCTCGATATATTGGTAGCTGTAGTAAGAGCCTCCACGTCCTGGGACGCAGACATAGCGTCGTTGATATATGGCAAGCAAGAGTTTTCGAGTACCTCAGGCAGTGTCTTGCTTCTGGTGAGACACGCTCTGTCTGAATGTTGCTAATGATTTGTAGTCCGAAGTAGGCTAAAAAGAAAGGATTTCGTCGCTCGTGGAGCCAGGGGTGAAATCGTTGTAGACGTTCGCGGGGGTTGCGGTATCGTTGTCAACGTTGTTGGACCTGCGCTGTCGCTTATACTCCTACATGGGGCCATGGTTGACAACAAAGTGGTGATCGGTATAGACAATTGGCTGACGAAAACGATTCAACGCCCAAGGGCAAGGGTCGCCCAAAGGGTGTGAAGCCGTACCACCAGATCATCAAGGCTCATCTAAATCCCCACAGGCACCTTAAGGAACCGGCGTGGCAAGGTATGCTAGAGGCTCCAAATAGGAAGTCAGCAAAAGGCCAGAACCTTGTATAATTTAAACTTACTGCTGCGTTTGTTGGGCATCTGCCAGCAAGACCACGCCAACTTAAATGCCAGTCTTGAAAATGGCAAGGCCAAGCTTTCCTGAGGGCATTCAACTCCGACACGATTGACGGAGTGCCTTGGGATAAGTTTATGTAGCGATGATGTTATCGCCCAGTGGGCAGTGGTGGTGGACTGGTTCCCCCACTAGCTACGGGTGCCAATAGGGGACATTTGTCCCCTCCGATGAAGAGTTCGATAGTTGTGATCTAGATATAAATGAGTATCACCGGGATGACCGGGTTTCTTCCAGTTGTTGCAAGATGTGCCGTATAATGCCGCTCTCGTCAGAAGATCGTTTATGCATTGTATAGTATGATGGTAATGCACTTATTGCCCTTTGTATATGCCATACCGTCAACATCGTATTTAATATCGACTGCTGCCGTTTCCTTGCAGTATTGTTATCCGGTTGTATCTCAAGACTGTATGATTGTCGTCGATTTGGTTTTTTCGGCCATCTATGCCATTATATATGCACAGCCAGCCAACACTCGCCGACGTATATAGGGCACTCTAACTTCTATAGGGCTCCCCACATCTGTTTATATTGTTAGACGTTGCGGCTGCGCCTGAGTGGCTTGCGGGACAGCCTACAGGATGTTAAAGCCCTTCTCTGGGCTGTTGGGCCGCCTGTTGTGCCATGGCACTGCCATGTGAGAAGCCCCGAGGGATCACAACAAGAAAATATAAAGGTACTTTCGAGCTATACATCTGGTGAAGTGTTTTGTGATTTTATAATGGAGGAGGAAGGGGGCCGGACAGGTATTTATATCAGGTTGGAGCATGTGCGCTTGTGATATCAGCTGTACAGGCTGGTGAGGTGACAAACGCCGTGAATGAGGAAGCAAACGGGGGTTTGGTTGACTGATCAATAATGAGACAGTGATTTGAGTAGATAAATCGAAGGCTATGCAAGGTGTTTTCACTTATCCAGCTTCTAGAACACGCAACGATGCATAGCATTGTGGAGCTGATGTCTCGACAACCAGAGAGGTTTCCTGTTTCTGTGGGATACTGCTATACTATACTTACAATAGACGTCTCTTACACCTGGTTTGTATCTGTTTCTGTGCTGAGACGTCACCTGGCTCTGTGGCTTGGTCATGTCTACATGATCTGTCGTTTACTGTGTGGAACATGGCTGTACTTCACATATTTGCTTGCGACACTAGGGTGACGCCAAAGCGATAATTCGATTCATTAATTGCACTTGGATTTTGACCCCTTAAACTTGCGTACTGCGTATTTGTCTCGTTACAAGCCTAACAACCATTAATTTCAGATCTTCATGTAATGCCCATACTAGTATGCTAGGAGCGTGTTTCCAGTTACTGCCGAGTGTGCCTGCAGAACTGACGTCACAATAAGAATATCGTCCGGGAATTCCACTCGGCTTTCATGTCTTGAAGGCAGCTATTACAGAAGATGAACAGATAAGAAGGCAAGAAAGTGAGAGGCGAAGGGAGGTGAGGCACAATGCAAATCTCAACGCGTCATTGCTATGAAAACTCATAGTGTTCAGCACAATCACTGGGTTTACTACGTCTAATATAATCAAGCTGACAAAATCTGATGTGGCAGACATAGTAGCTCGAGAAATATTATGGCACCAGGCCTTATTCACTTACCGGGTCAAAACTTGTTCACTGGGACCCTCGCCTGCCGACTACTTCACCCACTCCAATGTATACTATGTCTTTGTTCTGATATTCGTCTCAAACTATCGGGCTAATGCACCCCCAATTCATTCTGTTCTTTCAAACAGCATGGCACTTGACACTTCTTAAGGTTTGAGCTAGGCAACCCTCTCAAACTCTTAACTTCGCCGCCTAAAGGTTCACAGCTACACGCAAATCATGTCTTTCCTGTAACAACAGTATGATGGGACAAATGCGGGTCAGTTTCTGCAAGCTGATAGTGTGTAACAGGCAATGCAAATATTAGAAATGACTGCTTTGGAAATTACCCCGGTGCAGCATAAGAATTTCATCACTAAATCGAACTATTCGTCTATGCATCCAAAATCATAGCAGTACATGCAATAAACGCCGGCGAAAATGCTAAACAGTATCCCTTTCAAACAATGACGTCGCTACGCATCTAAGGACCCATGATCTTAGGGTCATACTTGGTATTCGCAACGACCAAACCCTGCCACTCCCTGACATCAACACCTGTAATAACGGTGCTGGGTACGTTCCAGCCCAGCTCAACAGGCAGGCGCTCGTTTTCTGCATAAGCTGTTAGCCCCAACCCCAAAACTCTCAGAGCAGTATAGCTAGGGAAAGGAAAACTTACCAAAGAAGTACTCTACATGCTCCCTGTTTGCGGTCTTCTTCTGACGGTCGCCAAACACAAGCATGTAGATAGCCGTCTCGAGATGGCTGAAGCCCACAACCGGCTCGGCGATGGAGAACTTGGGGTTCGCCTTGAGCGAGTCAAGCATGCGGGTGAGGCGGGCGTTGGCAGCCATCTTGAAATCGATGTTCGGTGCAGTCCAGAAAGAGCGGGTGCGCTCATAGATAGTGCTGTTGAAAGTAGTCGAATCGCCGGTAAGAGCGTTATCAGATCGACTTGAGAGGGTGTTAGTCATGGAGTCAGATGGTGGGATTCTTTTGAACAAGACTTACGTCAAGCTACCGTCATGCTCGAGGACGTTGTGCTTGCTCAGGGTATCCAAGCCCCAGGTTGAGCCGCCGGGGTTAGTGGTGAGGGCAGCGTTGTTGAGCAGCACGCTCAAGTCTTCGCTAATGTTCAAGCCGGCTCGCAAAGCGTACTTTACATTGTCGAGGGTAAAGTTTTTGCCACTGCGAGGCAAGAAGTTGTGGTTGGCGAGGGTGTTGAGTCCCGGGCAGGGTCCACGAACTGGATATGTCAGTACTTGAAGGGACTCAAGATGAATATATAAACTTACCATCACCTGTACCAGCTGGGTGCCAGTCTTCTAGGGAGCCCTGGGCACTGACAAGACCAACAGCCGCGAGGGCAACAACCGGCACTGAAGAGACACGCATCTTGTCAACTAAGAAATAGTCGTAGAAAAGTCAAGGTAGGAATCTGCTGGAGCGAGCGGCGCGGGAGATAGCAGGGTTCCAGTGTCTCCACGAGTCTCTTATATATTCTGCGCCTCGGTCACATTACTCTATATGCGTACAAGGCTACCATGACCCAAGAGGAAGGAAGGATTAGTGTTCACAGCTTAGCGCACGTTCGGAGGTATTATTCAAAATACTCTTTCATAAGACATTTCGCTCGCCCTGTGCCACCGGTGTTTTGGGTCATCTGCAGAACCATGCCTGCGTGCTCCACCACCGGCCCGTTCAGCAAGTCACCGCCCCTCAGATCGCATGGAATCAACTGGCCCAAACAGAACAATGGTTCAAAAAATTCGTTGACAACAAACCCCAGATTGGTTTGCAGTGGCCCCTGTCTTGTTAGTGGCGGCGGGGGGGATTAGTAGCATGCAAGATAGGGCGTCTTTTGCTCGGCCCGCGCGACATACGTCAAAGTGTGACTGACTCGTTTCGCCCCCTCAGGGATTAGCCTGGCTATGCTTTGCCCATGCTGACTTTGCGCTTCCGCCATCCGTCTTACGCATGACTGTATTGTTATCCTCGTGGCCTCTGCTCTTAGCATACGCCTGCTGACCAACCTCTAGGCACAAATACGTGATGCAAACCATCGAGAGGCGCAGTAGGTTCTGTGACGCCACAGGCGCTGCTGAAAGATTTGTGTGTGTGGATTCGTGTTGGAACGACTAACTCAGGGATCGGAGATTGCACCCAACTAGACCAAGTTGAGAGAACGGTACACACAGTAAACTGCCCGACGTCGAGTAAACCCTCTTCACGCAGCTCCGGTAGTTTGCACAGTAATTGGGTGGGGATTTATTATTAGCGCTGTCTTGACTAGCTGGAACTCTGCGCGGTGTAGACCCCTTTAATCGCGCCGTTCTATACTACGTCTACATACTCCGTACACAAGTATACTATGTATATACACACCCTTGGTTTATGCCCTGGACGGATGTGCTGCGGTTGTGTTCGCCGGCGGTAGGATCTCCGGCCGTGGCGTCTGGGTCCGGCAGCCTTCCTTTACAAAGATTCTCTCCGCACGCCATGATTGAAACGTCAAGTAAACCGAAGTTTAGTCGCTATGCACAATGGTGGAGTATGCCCGCATCAGCAAGGATGGAGTGGTACTAGGAAAATGGCAGCAGCCAGAGGCAAGTGAGTACGACCATAAGTAAACTTCTATGTATGTAAGTATATTCCAAGAACACTTGGGATAGTTTGTAGAATTCCGATCATAGACTTACATACAATAAGGTATACTCAAAGCACATGGAGATCGTGCTTGATCACTCAGCTACAATTGAGATCCTTGGCTAGACTGAATGCTGGTTCGTATCTGGTATTGTTTGAAGAACGAGATACCGCCATATCGGACCTGGCGGCCGTGGTGCGTTGTTTGAATTACAGTGCATCAACACACTCCGCCAATCAAGACGCAGTCAAAAACGAGTGTTACATCGCCAAGGTTTGGCATTGGCCCGTTAATGCCTTGCGCTACAGGCTTCGGTGTGTCTAGCCAGGGCGATAAAGTGGTGCGTAAGGTTTCGGCGGACGGGAGCTAGCATGGTGTCATCTTCCGCAGGACCACCGAGGCTCGCATCTCTCAAGCCTCGGCCCACTCCGAGCATCATGCAAGGAACCAAGGCATTAATTTTCTTGTCGGCCGAGTGTGATCCTCAACGAAGCATTTCAACGACTTCTTTTTTGCCCTTGGACTCGGCGATCTGTTTTGCCGTGAATCCTTTGGAGACACCGCCTGTCAGGCGCGCATCCTTACGAGCGCCATTAGCCAGCAGAAATTTGATTACATGAGCATGTCCCTTTCCTGCACCGAGATGCAGTGCTGTCCAGCCATGAATCATTGACTCGTTCACATCTTGCCCTTTGTTTTTGAGAACTTCGAGCACTTTTACATGGCCCTTGACAGCGGCGAGCAGGAAAGCTGTACAGGTTTCTGAATCTTTGATGGAGAGCAGCTTGTGCTCCCATCCAAGAAGCATCTTCACTGCCCCAACTCGATTGTTTATCGCGGCAACGTGGAGAGCAGTGCGTCCTTCGGAATTTTTTACATAGACATCGATCCCTGGAACCGACCGTAGGGTCTTCAAGATCCTGGTATCGCCATGTTCAGCAGCGAGATGTAGCGCTGTCCAGCTTTTCGGTGTTAGCGCATTGATAGGACATTCATTGCTTGAGACAAGCTCTTCAATCCTGGGATATAGCTTGTCCGCCACGGCCCAGTGCAGAGCATTGCGAGGCCCAGGACCTAGCGATACTTTTGGCTCTGCTTTTGGTGCCGGTCCAAATGTCACATATCGGGCCATCTCGTTCGACCATCTTTCAATCGTCTCGTAGCGCTTGTTGAGGTCTTCGAGTTGCTCTTCCCAGTTGTACAGCTTCATTGCGTTCTTGAACCATTTCTTTGCTTCCGAGTCGTCACACAAGAAGTTTGCCAGCTGCGCCGATGCAAACATGATTGCTTTGAACAAACCAATGTATACGATACGCAACTTTTTCTTGAGTCGTTGCATGTCCTCGTCATCTTCGGGCCTGATCCGGATTCGTTCATGGCTTTTGGCGGTAAGAACGCAGTAATCAGACACACTTTCTGCCAAGTCCAACATGGCGTCCTTTTCGGATCTGTAAATCTCTTCCACCTGGCGAGAACATGAGTATCACTATGGAGTTTTGAGACCAAT
This sequence comes from Curvularia verruculosa, assembly GCA_036172615.1. Lineage (NCBI taxonomy): Eukaryota > Fungi > Ascomycota > Dothideomycetes > Pleosporales > Pleosporaceae > Curvularia > Curvularia verruculosa. Next base: position 42,880 of record JAWDHC010000178.1, read on the forward strand.
TTACCTGACGTACCGAAAAAACCATGAAAAGCGCAGCAACGGGAATGGCAACATACGGGCCGCCAACTGCTGCACCCGCTCCAAACAACTCTTTGATCACGGACATATTGTGCGACACCTTGCTAAACCTTTCTGGGCGCTTTTTTGCCTCTATTTTGCCTCCCTGCTTACTGATAAACGATAACATCACTTTGTACCCTTCATCTGTTTTGAGATCCAGATCCGGTCGATTGAGCCGCTTCCTCAGCTTCGCTTGGGCTTTTTGCATGTGTTCTTTCTCTGAATTGTCAGCATGGAGCGCCTTATACGCCTCCTTCCAGAGGTTGGGTTCCTTGTTTCCTTGCTTCTTTGACTCAACCATCGTGTTCGTTGCTGTGCTGATGGAGGCTTTGGTGAATGATGTCCAGAAAGAGGAAACTGGGAGCGGAGGCGTTAATCATGGAGATTCTATCAAGCATCGGCTAGTGGATGTCTGAATTGCACAGCCACCCAATACGTTCTATGTGATGACTGCAGTCCGCGGGCGGATCTCATGGCAGCACAGCCCCACTTGAGAGTGCGGCTGAAGCGATCTTAGCGTGAACCACCAACTCAAGATGACAAACTTGTAAGCCGGCAATCCTGCATGGTGTTTTGGGGGAGGCTTGAATGAGTTTAGTGGGGCGGGAGGTGGGAGTTAGGCTAATAATTGCTGCTTAGCAAGCCTCAGGTATTAATGTAAAGCGACAAACACAGCCTCTTCCGGCGTTCGCTTGTACAGTCAGCCACTGAATACGTCAAACCTAACGACCGCAAGGTTGACTATGAACTAGAGCAAAGATCTAGAGAGTAGATGAGGGAAACTTTTGATTATTGTATAGGTATGAGCCAAGAATATTTTGTTTGTATTTCAGCAATAGTCGTGATTGCTCCGCCTTGAGGGCGTCCTGAACAGCCGCCTATTTCCCTATCTGCTTAGCATTCCAGGCAGGGCTACTATGCTCTTCATATTCAGACCTAGATGATATGATTTGATTGATCCCATTGTTGGAACAAGTCATCAACCGTTGTCGCTGTAGCGCAAACAAAGAAAGGAAAATAGCCACCAAAATGAGCGAATCACTAAATAGTCCTCGCAAAAGCGTGATACACTGACATCACCAAGAATTCGATGTGGGACCATTTCCAATGCGAAGTCTAAGAGAAAAGAAAGCGAGAGAGAACTTCTTATTCGAGGAGCCACCGTGTTGAATGATCCCCTATGACTACCTGCCCACATTACTGCGCAAGTTATTCGCAATTCCACACCAGGTACATGGCCCATCGTAGAGATCAGACTCTACCCACCCCTCAACCAAGAAGATGCACTATTCAGTAGCCAAATTGAGCGAGCGATATGTGTAACTGTACGCAGACGCTTAGGCGACTTCCTCGCTCAGTTCACGGAGGGGAGCCTCCTCCTCCCCCTCCTCTACATGCTCAGTCTTGACCTTGTTCTTGGGCACATAAAGCTCGTCATCGCCATCATCCTCAAAGTCAGACTCTGCATACGACATCTCAATAACCTTGCGTTTGCGGCGGGCTGGGGTGGGCGATAGGAGATGTTCGTCGTCGTTAACGAGACCTTCTGGAGCATCGCTGTCTTCATCAGACTGCTGGTTCCTGGCAGGTGATGCCTTTTTGTTAGAGAAACGTGGGGTCTTGGGCGTCTTAGGCGTCTTTGGTGCGGCCTTTGGCATAGGCGAATTAGTAGCAGAGTTCAAGCCCGTATTTCCAGACGTGTTCTTCTTCTTCCAAGCGTACAGGCGGCTCTTGACGGCCTTGTGGGTGCATTCTAGTGAAGCGAATGTTAGTTGGTGTCGACGAACGGGAATGAAGGTTTTGATATGAGGATAGCAAACATACCTTTTCCAGTGCTTTGCTGAACACGCTCGGCAAGCTTGGTACAGAGGGACTTGGTGACGGTGATATTGAACTCCTCGAAGAGGCCGTGAATGAGCTGATATTCATATTAGTAACTGATGCCACATGGTGGCAATGCAAGGCCTACTCACGATCGCGTCCAACTCCGTGGTCCACTTGGGCATCTTGAAATTCGGATACGCAGATCTGTTTGCTTGCTTGTTAGATGCAGCGCGGCGTGTAATGGTAGTCTGGACACTCACAAATGTCTGTGAAGTTAGTTTTGGTAGCTGAAGTGCACAATGCTACGCAGCTCAGGTTGAAAAAAGAGATTTTGAGGGTGGGTTAAGGAATTAGTAGGGATATTAAGGAAGCTGGATAAGGCTGTTATGAGGGCGTGGCTTTATATATGTGTGTGTGAGAGCTGGGAGTGGCGCGGTGAGAGTGAAGCAAGCTAGAAACGGAAACTTAATGGCGAGGTGAGCCCACTACACTGCATGAATAGTAGGACCCTACCCTAACCCTTAACCTGCCTTGAGTGAGCGGACTACTAACCGAGATACGTGTTTAATTAAGAAATATTCCAAAATGTAGAACAGGTACCTATCTGGCTATATGGCGTAGACAACGTAGTAACGAGCAATCTGTTGGCATCAACAGTCCATAATATCTTTTTTGTCCTAACGCGAAGAGTAATGAGGTATAAAAAGAACATGGGATACAGCTTTTCCCAAAATAGAACATACCGATGCTCGCAATATGTAAAAAGGCTACCAGTTTGTCAAGCAAGATAAACGATCGTACAACAAACTTTAGTGTTTCCAGACATCACCTTACAGAGCCTCTCGATCACACTTTGTTAAAGGCAATACGTTTTACACCATCTTAGCTCCATCAAATCACCCACTACCACCTCTAACCAACCCCTCTAACCCTGTTCGTGACCTTCAACAGCCCTATTAATCTCGCCTTTCACCTGTGCATCGAGCTTCGGCACTAGACCCCTCTTCTTCCTCTGCCACAATCTCCACTTTGCCAACAGCGCCATATTCTCCGGGATGCGCTCAATACGAATAAACAACTCTTTCGGCACAGGGTATGTGCGTTCTAGAAGCATCTCATGCCACTCTCGCTCCTTCTGGGACAAGAATTCCCGCTCATAAATCCACTGGGCCTCGCGAGCAAAATATGCTGCCCAATAGATTCGGCACTCAAAGAGCTCGCCGGCTGCTGAGTACGACTGCTGGTAGCTTTCCAGAAGAAAGGCGCAGATGTCGCGGATACCAATGAGACTAACGGGAGCGAGTCGGAATTTTGCGCGCGACATCCATATTATGCGCAGGCACCCCACGACTTGTTTGTACGTGGTTTGGAATGCAGGATCGCAAGGCGGAAGGTCGGTGCTAAAGAGCGGTGGCACTGAGTAAGTGGTGTGTTGTCAGCAGTGCCTTAAACGAATGCTTCGGGGTCTCGAGAAATGAATTGACAACCTACTAAGTGGTAGTAAGTCATGTATTGCGTCCTCGAGCTGGGACTGTGTGTAGGGATGTGGTTTCCTGTCACTGTGAATATAAATCTTGCGCTGGCTCCAATCGTGATTGCGTACAAGCTTGAGACGTCTTTGTCATCTTGTCAGTCTTTCTATGCTATCGATTCTCAAAAGGGCTTAAGTACTCTGTATAATTGGCTTCGATGCCTTGGCGACGGCGGAATTGCCTCTTACAAACGGAAGTTCCAAAGTCATGGCCAGCAACGGTCTCGAGAGGGAAAAAACTGTAGTTGAAAATATCGCCGCTTTGGGCTAGGATAACTGTATTATGAGAATGAGAGAACTGGATGCCAGAACCAACTAGCAGTTGTTTATACTTGCCGCAAGCATCCGCAGTCAATGCGAAGGAGAGACGATACTACACGCGCAAAGAGAAAGCACGACTCATCTTGGAGCAGGGACATTTTCGATGAGAGCTTGGGATAAAGTATTTGGGGATCGGTGTAGCTTTCAACCAATTTTTGATTCTGTAACTGTAGAGCCCCCCTTAATTTCACACTACAACCCTACAAAGCCTTGCCCATAAACTTTCTCTTGGTGTAGCTTAGCCACCACTTGCTGGGAGTGTTGGTCTCATCTGCATACACCCTGTTCAGTAACCGTGTTGCCAGCTCCTGGCGCATCTGCATGATGTACTGTCGTAGCACTTCGGCCGAGTTCCTGTCTGGGGGCGCTTCGAAAGCCTGGTTCAATGGGAATCCAGCATCGCCGGGGATTGCAAAATTGGTGTCGAGGGCGGAGTTCATGACGGCCTGTTTTGTAAGATTAGTCTAAACCTTGTCTCCTCCTAACGAACCAAACAACCACACACCTTCTCAGCCTCTCTCCGTGTCATGCCCGGCTTGATCTTGCCCAGTACGTCGCTCACATAGAGGATGCCATAGATGAGCACGCGGTCGGCTGGACCCTTAATTTCGAAGTTGCGGAAGAATGTGTTGGCACGGAACAAGGCCAGGATCTCGTCAAGCGGGTCGTAGGATTCGTGCGAGGCATCAATGGTAAGCTCGGTGACATCTGCGGGTAGGGCAGGCAATTGAATGGCTGGTCCACGGGTGCGTGTACGAAGAGGTAGGAGTGCAAAGTTGCCTGTTGCAGCCGTCAATCACGATGCACGCATTCGAGTCCGACTACGTAGCCCTACCAATCAACTGCTGGTTGGGCTCATCGAGGAAGACTGAGTGGTAGGCCTGGTGGGGTCAGCCGTCGTGTTACATGAGGTATTGACTCGACATCAAGAGTCTTTTGGTAGTGATGGAAGACGTACAGGCATCTTGGAAGGTGGTTGCCCGCAAATTGGTGTGCTGGAGTCGTGTGCTTGGAGCTCGGCGGAGGTGACGGCGTAGCTCCGCTGGCGGCTCACTGCTCGTAGGGCTGATCTGATGGGGCGGGGGTGACTAAGCTGCCGCTGCCCATTAACGCGTCTCTGCGCGCGGCGCGTCTACCTCCATTTTACGAGTAGCCGCTTACATATTGCACCATCCTTGTCTTCACTGCCCCCATCTGGCCTGAAACTCCATCAAAAAATTCTACAAGTGCACTGAAGCCAGGCTCTCACCATGTCGGACATTGAAGATGAAATGGACGTGGATGCGCCTGCTGTAGACAACTCCATCAGCTTTGGCGGAGATTCGAAAAAGGGCAAGCGGTCCGCAGCGAATCTGCCTGTAGAAGCTGAAGACACATTGCCATGGTACGTGTCAGAATGCATAACGAATTAGCCATTGTTAAACCTTGCATAGGGTGGAGAAATACCGGCCATCTTCCCTGGACGACGTAGAGGGTCATAAAGATATCATAGCAACAATTAACAAATTTGTCGACTCAAATGTAAGCCCTCTGCCCTGTTTAAAGATGTCTCTGCTAACATGGATAGCGATTGCCCCATCTTCTCCTCTATGGCCCCCCGGGAACCGGAAAGACGTCGACTGTCCTGGCGCTCGCACGGCGCATATACGGAAATAAGAACATGCGGCAGATGGTGCTTGAGCTGAATGCATCAGACGACAGAGGCATTGAAGTGGTCCGGGAGCAGATCAAGACATTCAGTAGTACCAAGCAAATCTTCTCCGCCGCACCCAAAGCAGGGGATTCTTCACTAGCGACTTTCAAGCTCATTGTCCTTGACGAAGCGGATGCGATGACTGCCACTGCCCAGATGGCGCTAAGACGAATCATGGAAAAGTACACTGCCAATACTCGTTTCTGCATCATTGCAAACTATACACACAAACTCTCGCCCGCTCTGCTCTCGCGTTGTACGAGGTTTCGATTTTCGCCGCTCAAAGACCAAGATATCCGGCATCTGGTAGATAAGGTGATTGAGGAAGAAAAGGTCAACATCACACAAGAAGCCACCGATTCGCTGGTCACACTGAGTAAGGGGGACATGAGACGAGCACTCAATGTATTGCAGGCCTGCCATGCCTCCAGCACGCCGCTTCAGCCACCAGGCAAGCCTGCGGTAGATCCGAGTTCAATCGTGCGGGATCAAATCACCCAGACCACCATCTACGATTGCATAGCAGCCCCGCATCCTTCCGACATCAAGTACATTATTGAAACACTGCTTTCCAAGAACGACATGACAGAATGTCTGCGAACCATCAACAACCTCAAGACGTTGAAGGGCCTGGCTCTCGCGGACATCCTGACGGCGGTAAGCGAAGAGCTGGTTACAAATGACGTTCCACCGCAAGTCATGGTGACTTGGATGTCTGGTTTAGCAGATATCGAGTACAGATTGAGCGGGGGTGGTAATGAAGCGATTCAAACTGGCGCAGCAATTGGAGTAGTAAGGACAGGAGTAGAGCTTCTGGAGAATGGTAAGAGGTGATAGCCGCAAGCCCAAGGATGTGTCCGTCTTTATAGCAAGCAAGAGTGACGAAATGCTCAAAATGATACCATTTAACTGTCGCAATGGCAGCGCGCCCAACGGAACCCCCACGGAATACCGTCCTAGTCGTGAACGGACCACAGCCTGGTGGGGCATGCTGTGTGTATCAAAACACAGAGAATTGCTGCGGTGATAGGACGAGCCGCGTTTTGCGCTAACCACGCTAGTCAACCTTCACGCGACCCTCAACGCGACCTCTACTGACGTCGCTTAAGTATACCCCAAAACACCCCCACATCAACAAACAATCGCATTGTTCTTCTTTCCCCTTGTCTTTGATTCAATTTGGACATATTTGATTGTTGCAGCCTGTACTCACAGCCAGGCATCATTTTGGTCTCAACGCTACCCCAAACATCTTAACATGCCAGTCAATGTAGGTATCCTTGGAATCGAGGTGTAGACTGTGGCTGAGGAAGACCAGAAGCCAAAAGGCCCTATAAGAAGGCGGCTGAGTACGCGCCGAAGTCTCGACCCCATACCTCTCCAAGTATCCAAGGAGACTGTTACACTCCAGGAGCGACGACTGATGAGTGGCAAAACTAAACGACCAACCAGATGGCGAGGACCAGTAAGTCGCATGATATGGTTTTAACTCTGATGTGATATTGACGATTGCGCACAGAAGAATACTGACTCTTCTCTCAAAACATGGATGGAACACACAGCACCCGCTGTACAGTCACAAGCAGTAGTGCGTTCAGCACGCAAACAGACAGAGAACCCCAAGAACCATGCACCAAAGTCGCAGAACGTTCAGCTGCGATTCTCGTTCTCAGCGACACCTGATGAACCCCCAAGCCGGAGGGGCCGTGAGGAAACCATTGCCCAAAGTTTCTCTGGACTCTCTATGAATGGCAGCATAAACCGATCCGTGTCCGCAGATCCATCCCACTCCAAGGCACCCTCGACACAGGAACCACGTCGACATTCAGAATCCATCTCTAAAGCACCCCAACTAGAAAAGCCAAAGAAGAAACGCGAAGGCTATGGTTTCAGTTATTCCGAAACCTTTATGTGCGACTCAGACGACTACCCAGACACAGAGTGTGAGTGGGAGCCTGAGGACCACGATTCACCAACCCAAGCTATCAACTATCCTGCACATCACAACTATTACCTCGACGGGGAACCACCTGAGCAAATCTCACGCCCCTCGTCCAGAGTAAGTACCAGTACCATCCAAGACGACTCCTTCAACGAGATGGTGGTTCTGCGCGATGTTGGCTCCTTTCATCTTGCGCGGCCCCAGCGCATCATGTCCTGCACCCCCGCCACCCGCGAAGACACGCTGCGCCTAAAAGTGCGAGCTAAATCACTCATCGCGCGTTTTGAGGAATCTAGCGAAATCCAGGCGCAGCTTCTCACCCGCATGGAACGCATGATGTACGCTGAGCAGCAACGAAAAAGTACGTGCGAGGCAAACTCCATGGCAAACTGTGCACTCAAACTACGTGATTTTCTTGTCAGGGTCAAGGAAGAAAGAGTTGAGACGGGTGAGCACCGCACCATTGTGGAGCATGAGATTGAGTGGGCTGAGTGGCTTGTCGAGGCGAGCAAGACGGGCGTCATGCATGTGAGGAGTGAGGGGTGCACGTGCCGTCCGGACTGGGATCCGGAGTGAGCGGATAAGGAAGACTTAAGGGACGTATTATGTGGGGAAAGTTCCAAGCCTGGTAGGACTCGAAGACTTCAGGCTACACTGTTGCAGCAGATCAAGACACCAGTGGCGCAAAGCTTCCAAGGTGGCAACACAATTTGGCAGTCCGGGAGAGAAGATTTAAATGATGGCGCCCTGTTCCTCTGTGAACGCCATGGGAAAAGTCACATTCTCGGTAAAGGAAGATCATAGGTGAAGGGCAGAGGAAGAAGACGGACCCCAGTATTCCTATCGCGAGGATACCAAGAGAAGAACAACCACTCCAGAGCTGCGACGGGAAATCTCAGATCCTACCATCCAAGCAGAACTCGCTCGTCCGAGCCCAAACAATATCAGGAAACTTACAACAATGACGAATAAGAGAATCTAATCAATTTCATTGCATGCATGAATGCGTGCGCAACTCTCTATTCTACAATACTCTGCTCTGCCTCTCCTCCGTACCCACATGCCTGATGAGCGTACCATGGTATCGTATTCGCCTTTCCCAGTATAAAGACACGAGAAAATGGCAAAGAAAAAGCAAAACACAGTGGCTCTGTATACGAGATACAGGCATCCGGCGAAAGCCCCAAGTCCAAGCGTAGCTAGGAAAAGAAAAACAGCCTCAACTCAGTGATATAAACTTACAACAAAGAAGAAGAAGAAGAAGAAGAAGAAGAAGAAGAAGAGAAATAACGTCCTTCCTTATGTATGCCGAACAGACAACAGGAACAAGCGAGATACGATTTCGGAAAGAAATAGAAAAAAAACGCCTCAAAATGCCATGTCAATAGTCAACGCAAAACAAAAAAAGAGATACATGTACCGAAAGGAAAGATGAATACGAAATGCAGAAGAAAAGTGATGATGAAAAAAGGGCGCAATTTCTTTCCCCTTTGCGTGTGCCGTTTATTTGCGTCCAGGACCAGTGGATGTAGTATTGCGCCGCGCGTCCCAGTGAATACGGATCAAGAAAGAGAGAAAGAGAGAGAGAGGAAAAAAGATGAAATAAGAGTAGTCAAATGTTAAGAAAAGGTCCCACAATCTTTGTATACCGTTGTTCCCCTTTCTCACTTATCATTCTGTGTCTCCTTGTGACTCGGTTGCTTGCTTGCCTCGTTTCGTTGAATAGATGGATGGATGGATGGATGAAGGTGGTCAAATGCAAAAACAAAAAGATTATATGTGCTCCCAATTCCCACTTCACATGCATCAAATGTTTCTATGATCAAGAGCAGGTCCCGCTAAAATTTCGATCACCGCCTCCTATAAATATCAGATACGTCTCTGTCTCTACCAGCACCATCCCTTCCTCTGTTGTTAGCATTGTTTGTGTTACTGTTGTCTCTGCGTTCCGGGCTCCTCGAGCGCGTTCGTGCGTCCCGCCTGTCTTGGGCAAAGTTGCCTCTGTTGCCGCCTCTATGGTCGCGCTCCCGATCACGGTATGCGCGGTTGCGATCAGACCGGTCGTCCGGATATCCTTCGCGCGAGTTGACTGAATCTCGCGAGTTACGACGAGGACGATCGTCTGGTTCGCGTGAGCGACGGGGTCCATCACCACCATAGCTGGGTATGTATGTATCACCTGGTGGGACAGGGCCTCGGCGACCGTCAGGACCGTAGCGCGGGACAGGTGGGAGAGGATGTCGGCCGTCCGCAGGTGGAGCAGGGAGACCGTTGTGGCCACGATCACCACCCCCCCATTGTGGTCGTCGCTCGCCCGGCGGAGGTGGTGGAGGTCGATGCTCATATCCACGCCGGTCATAGCCACCACCTCTCATACCACGTTCGACACCAGGTGGCCCTCGGTCTTGTGGACCGCCATATCTTCGGTCGCCATTCTGCCATGACTGCGGTGGTGGTCCCTGACCTGTCCATTCTCCGTTTGGCCCTCCACCAACGGTGCCGCCTTGTGGTGCTGGGGGAAGCGCTTGTCTCTGTCCACGTGCATTGCGTCGATCCAGCTCGTGCGAGTCAGCAAATTGAGGAATATCTTCTTCTCGCATGGGTAGTGGCTCTTCCCGAAAGTAGGGGTGGTCGATAGCATCGAGGGCGTTGATTCGTTTCCTCCAGTCCAGCCTCATGAGATCTTTGATGAGTGAGAGCCCTAGGGGTGATAGTTCTCGGAATCGTTGCGCAATGTTACCTGTGCTCTGTGGGAATGAGCGAACTGGCTCTGCTCCTGGTAACTCGTTCCAGCCTGGCATACTAGCATCGTTTGGCGAGCCAACCAACTCGAAGATTATTTGCGCTTGATGTATATCGCTCTGGCCGGTGAGGATGGGCTTGCGCTTGAACATTTCACCAAACACACAGCCCGCGCCCCACATGTCAATGGCTGGTGTGTATTTGCGGAGCTGCAGGAGCAATTCTGGTGGTCGGTACCATCTAGTGACAACCAAGGAAGTGTATTCGCGTTTTGCCTCGCCATTGCCCTTCCCTCGTCGTGGTACCGGTTCATCGTAGTGCCGGGCAAGACCAAAGTCGGCTATCTGTAATCGTCCACGATTGTTGATGAGAAGGTTGGCTGCTTTCATGTCTCGGTGTAAAATGTGGTTGTCATGAAGATATGCCAGACCCTTGAACAACTGCAGCATGTAACACTTGATCTGCGGTGGTTTAAATTGTACCTCTGGGTTGTCGAGGAGGCCTGAGAGGTCGTGGTCCATGTATGGCGTAACCATGTAGAGTATCGCTCGTTTCCTGCCCTCCGTCTTGGGCCGTTCTACAGCCATTTCTTCTAGTTTCAGCACGTTGTCGTGCGATAGCATTTTGAGGAGTTTGATTTCTCGGAGTGCTGTGATGGGAAAGCCATCTTTTTCGTTGTGCATCAGAATCTTCTTCAGCGCAAAGACGTGGCCCGTCGATCGTTGACGCGCCTTGTGGACTTCACCAAAAGTGCCCTCTCCCAGCTTCTGCATCATTTCGTACTCGCCAATTTTACAGCATCCTTTGAACTGGCGATGAAGCGTGCGCGACGGCGGAGCACCCGCCGGAGTCGCCATCCCGGCCGTTATGTGGGCGATACTTGGTGCTCAAGGGGTCGTAGGTATGTTTCCTACTCGAGGCGGACGGGCCGCGGCGCAAACGTGTACAAGAAGGGTCAAGACAGTCCTGTCGTATTGGATCGATGCAACGGCGGGAATGTGGTCGCGATGGCGGGCGCTTATACGGGGTCGAGCGCTCGAGGCAAAAGCTGGTGTGGGGGGATGACGGTGGTGGTGGTCAGGATTGTCGCGAGTGCAGGAGCAGAAGTCGCGATTGACGGTTGATGGCACGATCTTGGCGCCGGCTTGTTAGCGTAATCCGCGATCGACCTTAATCACACCTCACCCACCAAAGGCGTCGCAGAGCCATTGCAACCCGGATACCGCAGGTAGGCACCGTACGACACCATCACGAGCTGACACCCGTACTGAGCGCTCTTCAGGCTCACCTCACACAATGCAACCCACACGCTCCCGCATGGGCCCGCCCAAATACCCACCACACCCAAACCACCCCATCCACGTCCACCCAGTGCGACCGCTGTATCGTTTCATGGCCACCGGACTCGGCGCATCAATGTGGTTCTTTGTACGTTGAGGATTCGTCACAAGCAAGGCAGATGCTGACAGAAGGCAGTTGATGTACCGCGCGAAGCAGGATGGACCCGCCCTTTTGGGCTGGAAGCACCCATGGGATCATTGAGCGACGAGCATTACGGGAGCAGAAGATAGAAAGTGCTTAGCGGAGATGCCAAAGGAGACGATCAATTGCATGTATACTGGGATACTGGAGATAGACACCAGGGCTGACGGCTGCAATATCCCATGCAACCAACGCCAAGAAATTCGGATCAACTAGAGCATTCGCGTCAGATGCCATCTTTGTCATGTTGTTCTCTGTACAAGCATGTTCAGTTTCAACGTGATTTTTAGAGAATTGATGTCAAAGTGTCATGCACAGTAAATGAATTTTGTGACAGTCGTTTGTTCGTTCCTTGAACTATGTAGAATTGTTCAAGCCATTGGCAATCTATGCGGCAGGCTTCTCGAAAAGGTAGTGGCTTACGCCCCATGTATCACCGCCATCCCACCTGAATAGCTCGGAGCAAGCCAAATAGAAAACTTGCCACCTATTCCACCATGTCAACGCGCCATCTTCTCCGTACGTCTCAACCAGTCCTTCCCAGATACTCTTCTTGTTTTTCAACATGGTAACCAGCCAGTCTTCACAAGTCTTGGAGTAATGCATGCCGGAGACCCACCACTGGTTCTTGATCTTCAGGTCGTCTTGGAAGTACAGCAGCAGGTCGGCCGAAGGCATCGTGCCACCGGTGAAGAAATGCTCCGTCATCCATCCCTCTTCGAAGTCATACGGCGTCGTGCAGTGCGCGAAAATGTGGACGAAGAGCTTGCCACCAGGCTTCAGCGCAGAGCTGACTTTACGAAGCAGACGCTGGTAGTTCTTCATGTGCTCAAATAGCTCAATGGAAATGACACGATCGTACGCTTCGGGCTGAAATTCGTAGTCGACCACGTCGCCCGTGATAATAGTCAAGTTCTTGAGCCCCTTTGACTCAGCGACGCTGTCAATGTATAGCTTTTGCGTCCTTGAGTTGGAGAAGCCAGTGATTTTCGAGTTGGGGAACATTTCTGCCATGAAGAGCGATGCTGAGCCCCATCCACAACTAATCCTTGTCAGCAATCCCGTGTGGCACGATATGTTCCTTGGCTTCAGAATTCACGTGATCTTCTTGTGCTTGATGTAATATAACAATTGGAAAAGGAAGATTTGACAACTCACCCTAGATCCAAGACGCTCATTCCATCCTTCAGCTCGGCTCTCTCGATGTACAATCGCATCATGGCAATTTCGGCCTGTGCCAGCGTCTCCCCGCCTTTTTCGTACAAACAGGAAGAATATTTCATGCGGGGGCCCAGCATGCCCTTCAAAACACTCGTGCCGACCTCATAATGCTGTTCGTTTGCCGTTGCCGTTGCAATTGCAATGGGCCGTTCCCGCAGAAGTTTGACATAATTCATTTTGGTCTTGTACCCCTCTTCCAGCGAGGTGGTAGCAATCGACTGCAGGCGGTCGGCCAGCTGGCGCCGGATTCCAGCACGGATCACGGCGTGCGGAAGATAGCCATTATCAATGAGGGGGTTAATGACTGCGTCCGAGTTGACGAGATCTGGCAACACAAGTCAGTGGGGTATGTGGACATGGTGTTCAAGAGGCCGCGTGTGTACTTGATATGTAGTTCATGGTGGAATTGACTGAGGGCTATGGTCGCTTGAACGCAACAGAGGGTACCTATGGACGCAGGAGAGAAAAAACAAAAGTTATATGGCTCGGACACGTGAAGCTGTCGGTACATTGCGGCAATGTGGTTTGACTTGAAACGGATATCGTAGTGCGCCCAAAGCGGCTTAGTGGAGCGCTTAGTGACGTCAACGATTATATGGAATTCGCCGTTCGGCACAATTGGGATGTTGTAGACAGCCAACAACAGAGGTACTGGTTGTCTTTGAAGTTTGTGAGGTATGTGTTGGTTGTATACATCTGCTTAGATGCGAATTGGCCAATCAGGAGGCGTGTGCTGCACCAAGCGGGATGAGCGCAGGGAGGGACCAATGATGTGTCAGGACTAATGACAAGGCATTTAAACTCAGTGGGGAGGTAGGGGGTGGCAAGTCGAGCGACCATGGTTTATGACGATTCCATATGTTTCCAATTGACTTGGTTTCTAACTGTCTTCTAGCACATGTCACTGACCGCTGTTTTGGGCTATTCATGCTATCAAATTCCTGAACATTTTACTATGGGAAATACATATTCGAGCTATTGGCTGATTGCTTTTCATTAGCAGGGGAACCAAGACGCTAGTGTATTTCTGAACCTACCGGTATGCCTATACACATGTGTTTCTTCAGGAATGCACATCGCCAGTCTTGAACATTTCGGTTGCTTGTTTTGTAGAGCGGCAACCATGTCCAGTTTGGCCCTTTCCAAGATATGTTTCGCACAGAGCAAGAAACCAAAGAGGTTGGAAGATTGCTACTGCACACCGTCAATGGAATCATGTGCTCATTGCTGCCAACGCCAGATATGATGGATTTGGCTATCGTGAGCGCACTGAAGGTCAAGCTGCTGCGTGTCTTTGAATGGAGCCATGTTTCGCACCAAGCATTGACTGTGTCACGTGCTTCTTGCTGTAGCATTAGTAACAAAATCCAGGATTGTGGCTCGTCTACAGCAGTAATACGCAGACACCGAGTCGTTGGTGTGGCAACTGTCAACGCCTATGTCTGGCTCCGTAACGAGCAATGGGTCATACCTGGGAAGACGATCCCTTGTGCCACCACATTCGCAGCAATCTGGAGAACACGAAGACAGTGCTTGTTTAAGCAGGGAACAAGAAATAGCATCAAGTCGCAGCACTGAGGGTATGCAGATGAATGCAGCACGTGATACCATTCTCGTCAGCCATGCAAACTACCGAGGCTTACTGGTATACATGCATCACCATACATGGGTAAATAGCAGGATACGTATTACTTTGTCTTACTCTGACTAAAATCGGCTTCCGTCTACGACTGACGCTTATTTAGCTGTATCTCTGGCCGATTATTAGTTGTTTCAATTAGTCGTCCATTGAAGCTCCCGGCACTAGTGCTGCATAGGCAGGATAAAAGTCTTACTGGGCTTAGGCCAGCCACTGACCATGCAGGCACCGAGCCCATGCCGGCTGGGTTTTGTTTTGCCGGTACAGCGGCCGCGGGCGTGGGTGGCCTGCAGTGCGGCGACGTGCGCAGCCCTAGTAGCACCCACCACACCTGCAGCCGATTGCGGGCGCGAACTTTTGACTCAAGCGCCTCTCTCCCCCCGCTAAAAGCCACCCAGCAATTCACGCAAACTTCACAACCCCATATTTCGCCCACCACACGTCATTCACATACGTACCAACAAGCCTCAATCCATAGCATTTGCCATCCACACTTGCGCACATAAATTCTGCACGCTTGATCGACCCGAGTTCAACGCTCCAACACTCCACTTCACCATGTCAGCATACACAAACGGCCACACCGAGTCCGAGCGGATAGCTCACACGGAAGAGAAGCATCTTCCCGGAGGATGGGTTGTCCTCAAGTTCGGCGGTACAAGCGTCGGCAAGTTCCCGGAAAATATAGCGGACATTGTCAAGTACGACTCTCCAATGCAGTTCATAGACTGCGCGCAAAGTGCTAATTGTTCGCAGAGCTGGCAATGAGACCAACCGGGCCGCTATAGTCTGCTCCGCGCGCAGCAGCAACACCAAGCTCGAGGGCACTACCAACCGTCTCCTCCGCACCGCCCGCGCTGCTGAAAGACCCAACCACCGTGCCTATGACGAAATCGTCGAAGCCATCCGTACCGACCACATCCAGGCCGGCAAGGATATCCTCAAGAACCCGGACATTCTGGCTTCTTACACGGAAGAGGTCAATGCCGAGTGTGAGGGCCTGATCAAGATTTTGGAGTCAGCCCAACATTTGGAGGAGGTCACCAACCACACTGAGGATAAGATTATCAGCAAGGGTGAGAAGCTGAGCTGTCGCTACATGACCGCCATCTTGAACGACCGCGGTACGCCGGCTCAGTTTGTAGACCTCAGCGACATCATCAAGCCCAATGCGCCCATCAAAGGCGGATTGCAGGAAAAGTTCTACAAGGACTTGGCTGCTGACTTCGCCAAACAAGTCGAAGCATGTGGAGACAAAGTCCCCGTCATCACCGGCTTCTTTGGAAACGTGCCCGGTGGCCTCTTGACCTCGATCGGACGCGGATACACCGATCTATGCGCTGCTTTGGTGGCCGTCGGCGTAAAGGCCAAGGAGCTTCAGGTTTGGAAGGAAGTGGATGGCATCTTCACGGCGGACCCGCGCAAGGTCCCCACGGCTGCATTGCTCCCTACCGTCACTCCTGCAGAGGCTGCCGAATTGACCTTCTACGGATCCGAGGTCATTCACCCTTTCACTATGGAGCAAGTCATCCGCGCCCGCATCCCCATCCGTATCAAGAACGTCATGAACCCGCGCAACGCCGGAACCGTCATTTTCCCAGATAACCTGAGGGACATTGACCACCATGCCCTTCTCAAGGAAGGAGGCCTCTTCCGTACTCGCTCTTCCAGTCTGCTCAATCAGCTCGAGGGCCCAAAGCGACCCACCGCAGTTACCATCAAACACAACATTGTTGTGCTTAACGTCCACAGCAACAAGCGCACCCGTGCCCATGGTTTCTTGATGAACATCTTCAACATTCTCGACAACTGGCGCCTCTCGGTCGACCTCATCTCGTCATCCGAGGTTCATGTCTCCATGGCCTTGCACTCCGAGTCGGCTCTTCTGAGTGGCGGAGGCGAGGATGACTACAAGATCCAGTCCAAGGATCTCCAGGGTGCTGTCAATGATCTTGGTTCCCTCGGCACCATTGACATTGTGCCTGACATGGCTATTGTAAGCTTGGTCGGTAAGCAGTTGAAAAATATGATAGGTATCTCTGGCAAATTCTTCAGCGTCTTGGGACAGAACAACATTAACATTGAAATGATCTCGCAAGGTATGCTCTAACGACTCTGATATGTTTGAGGAATTCTTTCGCTAATTCATCCTAGGTGCCAGCGAGATTAACATTTCTTGTGTTATTGAAGAGCGCGAAGCTGACCGTGCTCTGAACGTCGTACATACGAATCTCTTTACATTCTTAGAATAGGTCTCATATTTGCATTGGTGGAGTTAGATACCACTCGGACGATGCTTTCCATTTAATTTCATGATCGTGTCATTTGTCTCACTTGCACACGACATACTCTCACCGTCTCTCTTCATCGCGAGTTGTGCGTTTATGATTTTGCTCGTTTTTGAAGTATGACATGACCTGCAAACGCACAGTAGCTGCGCATAGCGGAGTTGCCGCATGTATCACTCACTTCTTAGTCTTCACTTTCACACCTAGTCTTGGCAACCGCAAAGGTAAGCATTTTACTCACGCGCTCACCAGAATATTACCAGCAGCATGCAGCTCTAAGAATTGCCCGGGCAGTTTCCAGTACCCTCAGCGTCATCAAGATGGCTTGTCAACCTCTGCCCTCAAGTGCAGTCAATGAGGACACAGAGCAAGAGCTATCACCTCTCTCAGGCAAACCAATGAAGAGACACGAAAAATGGGGATTGAAGGGCATTGCTAAAGAGAAACACACAGTATTTTGGGAGCAGGCTGTGTATTGGTGTAAGGAACGGTTTTCAGAACCCAAGTGGAGGGAAATTAGATGTCGCATCGAGCGAGCCGCAAAAGAAGACAACGTTATCATGCTTGGGTGGCGTCCACCACAACAGCCTCTCCATCCCGATAGTACGGAAATACTTCGCTCACGACTG
This sequence comes from Curvularia verruculosa, assembly GCA_036172615.1. Lineage (NCBI taxonomy): Eukaryota > Fungi > Ascomycota > Dothideomycetes > Pleosporales > Pleosporaceae > Curvularia > Curvularia verruculosa. The sequence continues at coordinate 60,252 of JAWDHC010000178.1, forward strand.
CTCCGTAGCTCTTCGTCACTCACGTCAACCACGGGCGTGCACCCATTGCGCCCACATCTCCCGCACATCCTTACGTCAACTACACCTACGACGACACGGCCACGATGGGACATTGTGAACTCTGGTCCTGTAACTCCTCTATCTGCTACTTCAGGTGCCAAAAACGCGTTTGCTGAAGGGGGCATCTGGGCTTCTCTCTCGCCGAAGACACCCACGAGTGCGGCTTCTGTTTCACCCACGCCAATTACCGCCGTTTTAGCCGAACCATGGACACCGGAAGCACCTCAGGACACCGAAGCCAAAGCCGCATACGATGAAATCTGGAGGGAAGTCAGGAGAATAGCACTCCGCGTCTGTGCTAACCGACTTGGGCTGCGCCGCTCCTCCACGAACGGACAGGACGTCATCCATCCTTCGATGGTCAAGCCCAAGGACGAACTGCGCGCCACTGAAATAGCTCTAAACGCACTCAAAGTCGATCTCTCTCAAGCCCTAGATACCACGCTGCCCACTAGAATTGAGCAATCCGCCGATGATGAAGCAAGCTATCTACAGCAATACAGTATTCCTACCATCGAGAAACTCTCAGACATTGATTCCTGGCTCCAAATTGACGAGAACACGGGCGAAATGACGAATATACTCGAAGCACAGCGCGATCTCCTGCGTTTGAACCGCAGTCTGCGCAACGAACAGGACCTGAGCATGCGTGGCAAGGCAGTGCAGTGCGCATGGGCAGTCAAGATTCTAGATGACCTTGAGTATGCTGTTGACAGCCGAGCGGATAGCGACAGCGCAGACAGCGACGAAGGCTACAACTATGAGAATTTCTTGCGCAGTATACGCAGCGAGAGTAGTATTGTTCTGAGCGAAGCAAGCGTCGCAGTGTCACCCGCCGCCGATACCTCAGCTAGAATCCGTGACAACAACACCAAGCAACCGCGCGCCCGGCACAGCAGCAGCCCCATCAAGCGCACTTTCTCCTCCTTCTCCCTCACTGTCTCGCCCTCACGCAGACCTTACCCGCACCGCAGACCCCTCTCCATTCACACCTCCCCCTCCTCCCACCCCATCGCTCCCCCGAAACTCAGCCCCGAAGAACGCTTCTACCGGCACCAAGGCCCTAGCATGGCTGACCTAGACAACTGGGCCGACGAGCTGAAAAACATGCAGCACAAGCGCTCCGAGCTCCAGCCTGACCCTGCTCTTCATCCCCACGTGACCAGCAGCCCTGCTCTTCTCTCCCCCCTCGCAGCCAGAAGACGAAGACGCGGTGGGGTGTGGAGAAACAGTTCCGACAGCACCCCCTCATGGCAGTGCGAAACAGCAGGTCCAATCCAAGGCACAGGCGACTCGATGCTGCGGCGTTTTCTCAACGATGGCGTCGGAATCGACGAGTACGAAGCTGAAGACCCAACCACACCGCGTACATTGAGCGCTTCGCATGTCTCACTAGGACTGGATCGGCCGACACACGTGCTGCAGCGCGATGCCAACTCGGTACCGAACCCAGAAGTGCGGGAACATAGAGGTGCGGGTCGCCAGGTTAGTCGCACGGTTAGTTTTGAGCAGTGTGTGGCAGGGCGGCAGAGGGAGGCGGGCGAGGTGCAGAAGTGGGTGCGGGAGTTGGAGAGGATGGAGAGTAGAGAGAAGTTGAGGCAGATGGAGAGATATTTGTGAGACCGAGGAAAGGGAAATAAGAATGCCATGCAGATGAACGAGGAGAAAGGGAGGAGTCTTTGTGTCCTTGGTCCAGACAAGAGTGCGAAATTATGGACGGCACCCGATGTGTATATGTAACAGAACGTGATGAGTTTTGATTTTTGTTTGGCTACGAGACGGACTAAGAGGGGATAGGATGAACACTTTGAGGTAACAAAAAAGTTCTTGTGACTAGGAATAAACACAATTATACAAC
>JAWDHC010000179.1:0-62088 GCA_036172615.1 Curvularia verruculosa
GTTTATAGTGTGTGTGTTTACAGTGTGTTTGTGTGTGTTTACAGTGTGTGTGTGTGTGTGTGTGCATGTGTGTGTGTTTCCTTTTTCTGTTTACAATCAAAGTGGTTTGCTGGTGTGAGGAAGCCAAGGACTTGGACATTAAGACTGGGATTCTGCCAAAAAAAACGCCATACTAGAGCCTACCACCTAACCTGACTTCTGGAGAGAAACATGATTCTGATACGAGACCAAAGAGTAGCCTTCGAGTCTCTGCTAGATAACTACTCATTGAAAAAATATTTGTCATGAGCGAAGAGAAGCTACGCTGACGAGTAGTATGCATTTGCCCATCTTACAGAAGAAAGAAAAGCAAACTGATACGAAAAAACGTGACTCGCTGGCAGTTAGTATGAGCGTGACTCTTCATACCAGTAGACCTGTGAGCGTGTCTGGTATAAAGCTTCCATTTGTCGCAAGAATCTGTGGAAGTCTAGGAGAATGCAAACGATAATATATGTAATTTACACATATCCTTTGTACCTACTACTAGAACGTTTGCATGTAGGTTTCCTCGCCGTCACCAGCCTGTATCTAGAACAAGTTTTGTTTTTGACGATCTTATATGTGTGTATCGTTCTATGCAAAGGAAATTGCCAGTCAGCATGCATACTTGTTCACCTCCCAAAAATCAAATTCTTTAACATTGTAGTCGCTTGGGCGTTACTGTCTTGGCTCTCTTATCAACACTAATGGTTTTCTATGTGCAAGGGAGTTGAGGGGCTTGAGAGTAATCATTAAGCGCGCAAAGAGTAGATTTCTTTTGACACACTGCTGCATATGTAACAAATATCTTTAATTCCTCGTTTTTTTTTGTTTCATCTATAGAATGGAGCATTCTCAGTTCAACAGTATGGTTTGGTCTTTTTGTTTGCAATTAAAGTGGTTTGTTGGAGCGAGGATTTTGATAGCTCTGGTATCAATGTATTCCTCCTGAGATCGTCTACAGTCGCCCTACTTCTTCTTGGTCTAATATTTTCTGGGTTTTCCAATCCCAGCTGCAGAATTTTTGTTTTATAATCTGATTTCACAAGGATAAAAGACCGTCTTGAGCTGGTATAGTCAATGACAAGCTTTTGTAAGAATTCCTCTTATTTCATTCTTTTAGATCTGTCGCTGAATTCTTGGAGCTAGTAAGCTGGGGACTTGTTTTTCGCAGCGTCGCAGTTTCAATTTCCATAATGGTTCTCTCCCACACCCATTTTAGACTAGCTTCCAGAAGTGGATCTCCGTTGTCGTATGGCTCCCTCGGCCCGGCCTTTGATAGTGCCTGTACAGTGTTATTTGATCCTCGCGGATTTCTACCGGGTGAGATGCTCTTCTTCCATGTTATCGCGACTTCAGTTTTCCATCGCTCATTTCGAACAATGTAGATTGGTGTCTCGCTTTGTTTGAGCCAAAATTCGTAATCCTGCCTGAAGATTGTGTCGTCAAAGGGTGAAAGCTCTGCTGGCTTGTACCGATACAGTCGCTCATCATTCATGCTCCGTTTGGAAAGAATTATACCAAGGGATCGCGTGGAGTCGCTCTGTGTTTCAGCACAGTTTAACGGCATGAAATAGGTGCCATCTGGCCTCTTGGAAAGCAAAGGCATGATCTTGAGACCTCTGTTAGTCATGGAGAATTCGGGGTTGGGACCTAGAAATCTTCGATGAACCAGGTCGCCAGCGTCTCTAAACTCTTTCGGTGAGCGAGCGAGAGCACCTCGATACTCATCGTCAGTGTCGATAGATTTCCAGGCGAAAAGTGACATGTCGTTTGTGCTGCTCATGATCGCTTCCTGGAGCCGAAGAAAAGCCTTCTGGGCACCTTCTCCATATATGGGCGTAAGATTAACATCGAAGAGTCCAAAAAGACTGTAAGACATGTCTTCGCCGCGAGTGGCATCTCGATTGGCGGCCCAAGACATCCGTTGTGCCACTGAGCATTCGTAAGGTGGAATTCTTCCGCTAAGAACCTCCTTAGGTATCTTGGTGACCTTAGAGATGGCCTCTGCGATGGCGGGTTGAGAGCGTGAACCGATAAAGTTCCAATCTCGATTGTAAAAGAAGACCTCCTTTGGGGCGATGAGTTCCTGAAGTGTCCATACTCGCTTAAACCACTCCTGGTTGGAGAAGTCATATGGCTCCGAGACTCCCTTGACGATAGGCCGCTTCCAAGATCCCTCAAAATCATGCAGATAAACATAACATCCCTTAGACTCTTCGTAGTATCGGTACATTGAGTTCAATGCTTCGGTTAGCTCACTACTGTTATCACGATCGATACAGCAGCTGTCAATCCAGATGTAGCCCACTCCGTACCGTTTAGCTACCTGAATAGCCCAAAGAAGCTTGCTGAATGCAGTTGTTCGTAAACCAAGCTTCTCTATCTCGGTTTTTCGTTGCTCAGGATCCTCGATAGCAGCTACTTGTTTTATCTTATCCTTAGACTCGTTAAATTCCTTGAATGTAACGTCTCCCCCATGTTCGTTTTGTGGAAGCCCTGTATCAAAAACATGAGCGCGAAGTTTTATGAATGGAGAGTAGATGGATCGGGGGAGCCAGGAATAATCCCTTTCCTAACTAAGCGGCCAAGATGAGAGCATGCTGATGACTTACATCGATGGGAAAAAATCATATAAATAGGTCGGTCACTCATACGGAAGGTAAAGTCTTCGAGCTTTGGGCCCTCATCTTTGCCATAATTGATCTTGATGAGCCTCATGTTTAGACGTATAGTGACTGAGATATAGGTTTCGTAGAGTTTTCCACAGGATCGAGAGGACGATGAACTGATTACTAAGCACGAATTGAGATGGAGTCAATCTTTTGTATTTTCAATTATGCTGGCACCCAAAAGATGCATTGCGCAAAATGTATGAGGTGATGCTTCAGATTTGAATGGATTCCAAAATTCATAAGCCACACGATACCATGGCGAGGCTGAGCAGTGGCTGAGTGGCAGCAGTTGACCGGTTAACAGGAGGCCTGACGTTTCAAGTTGTGCTGGATACGATTGGCATGTGGCTTCAGTCGACCTGCCCATGTCTAACCCGCCTAACGTTTTAAATCAAGAATCTGCCTTGACGTGGTAAATATTATGAGGAGCAGAGATGTGTGTCTTCAAGAAGGACTATCGGCTTTGGACCAAAGGCGCCGTAATTAACAACATGCCACACAATACAACAGTAATTACAAAATACTATTTCTCGGCGTCATTTCCTAGGTTTCTATAAAAAAAATATTAAACCATGAATACAAACCTCACCAGCCACTGTGTACGCTAATTAAAGGGTCCGAAATCCACAGTTCCCGCCCGCCCCCACAAACGTCATCAACACCCCCGAGGCTAAACAATCAAAGCACTGGTTGCCTGGCGCATTCATCCAAAAGCCACCTTTCCACACCCTACACTCTAGTTGAAAACCTGCACTTGCAACGTCAATTATTCGCAGTGCATGGTTTTTTTACTCCATAAGGAAACAACAGAAAATGGACAAGCTACGCAGTGCCGAAACTGTCGCGGCGCAGCGCCTGCGCAAAACATTCAAGTACCCCTCCGAGTCGGACGATGAAGACGCTGTAGAAGCAGGCATGGATGAGCAAGGTACACATACCCCCCCTACTCTCTTTCTCTTTCTCTTTCTAGATTGCTATCCTCTCTCCTCCCGCCCAACTCTCCAGCCTTGTAAACTAACTCAAACAGATCGCACTGCCCTCCTCCAAACCCTCAGCGCACACGACACATCCACGACCTACACCTACACGCTCATTCTGCTTGCCCTGCCCCTCCTCCCCATCCTCCTATATATCCCCCGCTTCTTCTCTCTCGACACACTCCCGCTCAGCCTAGTCGCCGTGGCAAGCCTGCTCGCGAGCGCATACACGCTGTATTTCCTACCACTGCCACCCACGAAGTTCGAAGAGGAGCCCAAAGCCCGCAATACGCCTAGCTGGGACAAACCCACAGAAAAGTCTGTCCGTAGACCGGTACCGTATCTGTCCGAGCAAACAGCGGACACGGTCGCAGAATACATTGTCCCTCTGAACCGTGCCGCATGCGGGGCGCTAGCGCTGTACGAAACCTGGTTGCACCGGCATTGGAGTGAAGGGTTGACGGTGGGAGGAGGGTACTTGCCGGGACTGATTTGTTTTTTGATTCTGTGGGCGAGGACAGAGTTGAGGATTATTGACATGGATGCCTTGGAGAAGTTGAACAAAAGCGCATCTGTTGGCAGCGAGAAAAGCAAGTGAAAGAGTCGGAAGGGCGGTAGGTGGTTTTGAGAACGGTTTCCATCATGGCAACAGAAGATACCCACAATGCAATGTATTCATGACACATGAGATATTCTGACGGCAGACTTTCATAAGGGATGGTGCTTTTCAGGGGAACAAAAAACAAGTGACATGTATGCTCTAGAAAACGAACGACCAACGCCCTGAGTTACGCAGGAAGGGGATCTTAGGTATCATATGCGGGGGAGAGGGAAAACAGAAAACGCCATCATCCAAGTTCAAGTTCCAAGAACCAGCTCATACATGAACGCCCAATTTTTCGTCTTCCCAAAAAGAAAGGAGCTCCTCATCGAACGCACCACAAATCGTCACAAACTGCCTGTTCGTCATTAAAGCATCATACTCCTCCTTCTGCTGGCAGCCCGATCAACTCTTAGTGCCTCTCTTTCCCTATCCCGCGCTTTTGCCTCCCCGGCATCGTCACTGGTGCCAGCGCCATCAGAAGCCCCACTCACGCCGCCGAGTTTCTTGTCTTTGATGCCTACTGTTCGAGCACTCGATGTGCTCCTGGCGACACCGTTAGTACTGGAGCCTCTTGCTAAGCTCGAAGCATTGCTATTTTTCACGCTGCCGCTTCCTGTACGCTTGTGAAGCAAAGGAAGCGCGCCTTCTGGCTTCTCTTTCTCAGATCTTCGCTCCTCGGCTCCTGACGAAGCGCCAGACGTAGGCATAGCGGAGTGACGACGAGCGCTTCGGGCTGCTTTGGCGACTTCGCTGACACGCGTGCGCTGACTGTTTGCAGCCTCAGCAGGTGGAGAATCAGTGAAGTCAAAAACAGCGAGGCTATCCCTTGCTTGTAATTCTGACTTGGCGACAACCGTGTCCGCTGGGGCAGGGGCGTCTTCGGTTTTTGCTGCTGTAGACTCTGCAGTAGTTTTCGCTGTTGACGCAGCCATCTTCCGTTTAGCAGTACTCGTTTCGCTGATGAGTGCGGATATTGCTTTCGAGGTCGCTGATTGCTCTTCTGGCGCAGTCGATGCCTTGGCATCCTGTTCTCTTCTGTCCATTTTTTGTCTCAACGGACTCCCTGCCTCAGGCTCTTCCTGAGTGGACATGGCGGGAACTGCGGAAACTGGTTTCCAAGCAATCTCTCCACTAGATTCACGCTTGGCGACTGCGGAAGGCGGATTGTAGGGTTCGACACTTGTCCGACGATCGATTACCGCGTCAACAAGCTTTGCATCAGGACGTCGCATCTTCACATTCAGGCTTGGTTCTTTGTAGCTAACTTGAGGGCGAGCTCGTCGTCCCGGTCGCCCAGCTTGCCCAATTTGATCGGCTGAAGAGAGGTCGCTTGGCGGCGGGGTGTCTTTATTCTCAGGTCTTTGAGTTGAAGGTTCAGTTGATGGTGGAGAGATGACGGCGTCAGCAGCAGGTGTTTTTGGGGGAAGGGAGTCGAGAACAATTTCAGTGGTAGGGACAGGCTCTGGCATGGGTGCAGTTGGGAGGTCTGACGCGGCGTTGCGAGTAATGTTTAATCGCGGCCGATTGCGAGCTTTCGAAGTTGGCTTTTCCAGCTTCCCTGGTTTTTCCTGGGCCGAGGAGCGCTGCTTCTTTGGGGACACGACTGGATCGGTATTGACAGGTCCTACGAGATTAGCTTTGTTTACAAGAAGGACGGGACTGCACTTACTGGCTGACAGAACAGGAAGCCGCTCCAAGGGTGTAGGCTTTGAATCTTCAGTCGATGCCTCGGTTTCTGTGGCGCCCCGGCGAGAGAACCTAAAGGCATCGCTCTTGGCTTGATTTGCGTCTTCGTCCTCTTGAACACTGAACTTGCGCTTAGCTCCAGTCCGTAGAGGCTTAGCAGGTGCCTCTTCAGTTTCTTCTGGAGATTCAAAGATGGATACGCGGCGTATGCTCAGCTTCGGTCCGCTCTCTCGCCGCTTCTTACGCGTCTCGAGGTTAACCGATAACGAAGGCTCACCATCCTCGGCTGTCTCCTCTTGCACCTCTTCTACAACCGGAGTGGGGTCAAAATCGATGGGATTCTCGTTCTCGGAGTGCGGTATAGGGGGCGGGTCAATGTCTGGCGACTGGCTATCAGGGTCTTCAAGCATTTGCTGAAGCTCGTCGGCGCTGCGAAAATTAGCAAGTTTCATCGCCGAGAATTTTGATTTTTACACACCCCATAGTCCTTCGAGGATAAAACTTGTCCTCTGTAATTGTAGGCAGCATTGCATTCTCGATTTCCTGCAACCCCAACCCGCTCCTCCATTGCCTTTCTTCTCCGCTCCTCCTCTTTGCTAGCAGTTGGCTCTTTCGCCGATCTCCATCCTTGTCGCGTCTGTTCTTTGTTTGTGTTAAGCTTGCCAACAGGCCTCCTAGCTCCTGTAGCTTGGTCTCAAGCTGCGATTTGACAGCATTGATGTGATCGAAAGCCGGACGCGACTCGGCGGCATTGTGGAGGCTCAGGACCTGCTCACGCAGCCCCAAGTTCTCGGCGAGGAGTCGTGAGCAGTCATTTCAAGGCTGCGAATACGTATGGATTGTGTCGAGTTTATCTTTGCGAGTTCGCGATTCTGTCTGAGAAAGCGTCGTTTGACAGCTTCGATTGTTTCCGCCGATGGCTGGGTAGCTATCGGCGGCTCGTTGAGTCGCGCCATTTGCGCAGAGGTATATGTCAATAGTAATTATATTGATGGAGGTTAAGCCGCGTGGTCGTGGTGGGTTAGATGCTGTATAGCGTGAGTCGTGACTGCCGGTTCGTCATACTGTTTGTTGACACCTCGAGCGGAGGGCCCACAGCAACAGGGGCTAACCCGAGACAGGTAAAGCGGAAAACGCTGTCACATGACCAGAGGGGCAACAGCGCGTCTACAAGCAACGCATCGTCGACGACAACGAGCCGCGTCATATCAAAGTCGTAGACCAAGTATCGTGCAACAGACTCTTTTGGTATTCACCGCATACTGGAATTCAGAAAACTGCCATATTCACAGCACATCCGAAAAACACCTTGCACACTTTTCACGACACCAAAGTCAAATCATAATTGGACAAAGGCCTGGAGTCACTTCCAAAAATGTCGAATTTCACACGCCCTCTCCCCACGCATCTGCGTAATCAGTCTTTTGGAGGTTCACAGCAGCAGCAACAGCAGCAATCACCACTTCTCCTCGCCCGCATTGCGGAAAAGAAAGCCGAACTTGCCTACCTCAAAGACCTGCAGGATCTCAGCGGAGGACTTGCTGATCAAATGCAGACGTTGGCTGACAAGCTGTCGACTTTGTCTGATGGCACAGAGGGTATGTTCAGAAACAATCGTCCTTGTGAGGGGGTGTGTGCGCAGAATCAGCAAGGGCGGAGCATCGTGTACAAGTCCGGCTGACATGTGAGCACAGCGGTTGCAGCAGTGCTGTCGAATTGGCACAACGTATTGCGAGCCATCAATATGGCTTCTAGTGAGCTGCCCTATATTGCCTCTGCTTTATCCCTTTTGTTTTTTCTGACAGATTACAGCAAAACTACCTAAGCCCAAAGAAGAGGAGGAAGCTGAGCGGAAGTCGGAAGAAGGGCCGCCTCTACCACAGACTCTGGTGCGAATCCCCACGCAGCATGCACCCACGGTGATGGAGCAAGCCAGCGCAGCGAATGCAGAAGATTGAATCGACGCGCGGGATGTAGATGTGTGCTGGCATGCCGTCTCTGCGCTAAGAATGCGATGTGAAGGATGTGGGTGAGGGTGTGATGAGGCACGATTGCACGACGAGTCCGATGTCCGATTCGCGGAAGAGAACGAATGATTGCAGATGAGCGAAGGTACGATACGTGCATATGCGCTCGAGCCCAATGCCCACTGGGATTGCTTTTACCGGCCGCAATGCTGCAAGCGAGCTTAGTCACGGGACCCGACATGTGTGAAAGACCCAGACGTCACCGCCAAGTCAGGAAAAAGCAAAAGAACGTAAAAAGGATGAAGACCAAATGGACAAACTAACGTGTGCGATTGTGGGTTGATACGACATGCTTAAATTCATTGACAAGTAGAGTACTTGCTGGTTAACGCCGTGATGCGTCTACAATCTAGCATCCAAGTTTTACAGACCTCCCAGTGCATTTTCCAATGCTATGCAGTAACGCAGTCCCAATAAAATCGTGCCGATTGGACGGACCCAAAACTCCGTTCGAAAACAAACCCCGCAGAAAGAATGAAACTCGTGATCAGTTCGTATGAGGCCGAAGCCAGCCGCAGCATGGTGAGTGCGATCAATTGCGGGCTTGTGGCACTCTACTTCTTGTTTTTCGGCATCTTTTCGTAAGCGTTTGGGCTGGGCTTCCGGCGCTGCCTCTTGGCCTTTTGTGGCTGGCCCGAACCCTCGTTGCATCCGCGATCTTGTGCGCATCCGTCGTGGTTGTGCTGATGTGGCCGTCTTCCACGCGCGCCGCCCATTCTGCCCGTGGGCCTTGCGGTACTGTTGTCAGGCTCCGAGTCTGAATCTGAGTCTGATGATGAAGAATCCGAAGAATCGTCGTCAGAAGACTCGTCGGCAGCGCGAGGCTTGTGATAGATGCAACAGACTGTTTTTTAAAAGGTTAGTGTTGTCAGTAGCAGAGTAGCTTGTCAGCAGTTGCGGTACCTTTGGACGATTTCTTCCCCATTCCTTCATTATCTACCACATCCTCTGCCCACTGGATATGTCGTCGCTGCGTAGGTTCTGCTCGTAGGCGGAGCACGCCTGCTGGAGGCGACAGGCGCAGGACGGGCTGGGGACGGATCTCGATGGTTCTACTCCCAGCATTTGGGGTGATGGTACGCGGTGACGTAGTGTGTGTGGCAGCCATGATGTTATTGTCGTCGTCGTTGCAGTTGTACAATGCTTGATGTCGTTGTAATCGACGCAGGAGGGCGGGACCCTTGGAGAAGCAGTCGTGCGGGCAGCAGCGGGGCGATCGTATGGACCTACGCAGGGACCAAGAAGAATCGTGAGCTCCAGGGCCAAGAGGGAGAGTCTGACGAGCCCAAGGCGGATATTTGAGCAGAGACGCAGTTGGAGAGACAAGAGCGAGTAGTGAGGAGAGCAGAGAAATGGGCCGGCAGTGTGGTATTATCGGTACTAGGTGAAGGTCGTGTGCATGTACGTCTTTGCTGGCTGACGATGATTTGCCTCGTGATAGCAGGAGGCTGGTTGGTGCGTCATTAGCAATCGGCTCGTCCTGCCTTGTGCGCATCCGGGGATTGGCCCACGATCGCCTGCATCGCCTAGCATCTCCTCTCCACGAGAGTGCAGCATGCACGCCAGCCGGAGCCCACACACGCCCACGCTTTCTTCCAGGTCACGTTGCATATTCATGGCAGCAGCGTCGCCTCTAGCCTATGCATCGACTGCGGTTAGCCTGCACAGAATCGCGCTGAGAGAACACTGAGCCCAAGCACTTGCAGGACAGCAACCCATTGATTGGCCCGGTCCACCCAGCCAACTGGAGACACTGCGAACAGGGCTGGCAGCATGGTCTTTCTCTCACTTGCTGGAACACTTGGTCTTTCTCATGGCCCAGAGAGTCGGGCTGTGAGCGTAGCAATTGGCAATGTGCTGGCCGGGTTCCACTTGAGCACCCACCGCCCCCGACTACATCTCAGTTCGAAGCACCACCAATCATTTCCACAGGGGTTGGCTCTCTTCCCACCGAACATGATGATGCAGAACGTCGGACCTTGCGCCTGCAATACGACAAAAGCTATCCGATGCCAATGGATGGCTGGACAGTCCCATGACATGTTGCGTTGCTTGTCACGAGCACAACAGCTAGCTATGCGCTGAAATCTACAACCAAGCGTCTAGAATGTCGACAATGTCGAGCACGCCAAGAATAGACTTTTGCAAGCACACCGATCCTACTGCCGAGATCGGTCAAAACGCCTAGTACACATCAACAAACCCTTTCATATCTCAATTCACGTGCACAGTCGATGCAAAAGCTGACACTGCAATGGTTCATGTCTGACCATACCAGCTCGTATACAGGTTCGGTGTCTGCCAAGCGGTGAGCGTCTCCACCTACGACCACATGTTTTGACCTTGAAGCCCTTAAGCACTCAGGAGGTGGCTTTGCTCCATGTTATTACGCCCTTGAGCCTGTATGCGCACCTCAACTCCACATGCGATTCATATGAACCCACAGACACAGAAGCCTGTTCCTGTAGACTATGCAAGGTTTGCACGAGTGAGATCCTGGTGGATGCGAGAAACCAGTTCATTACATATACAATAAGGATCATTAACATAACATACAAGTATGCTAGTGAGAAGAGAAGACAGCACCCTATAGCATGTACAGCCAAAACGCACAAGCGGACTAGTGTTAGGGAGAAGAATATGGCACATGTCGAAGATTCGAGGCCGCCCCGCACGGCAATTATCAGCAATGGCGCTTGTGCGAATATGTACACGACAGGCAGCGGTGAGGGTCCCCCCAGCATCAAATACAGTACAGAATGACCTCACTCCGGTACGATCCCGCCGTCCAAGCGAAAACATCGGACCATGATAAAGGAAGGCTCGTTATGCCAGGAACCATGAGTTGATCAAACAATGCCAGCTGGCGAGGAACAAGTAATCTTACAGATATGAAAGGATCCTGCATGGCGATCATGGGTGGCGGTGAACAAGATGAACGACTCCTTTGGCTGCTCACCAGCCTCAACAGTTGTCCAGCAGAATCGAGCCGCGCGAAGGATGGCATGAATCGTGGAAAGGAAGCGGTTCGACGTTAGGGCTTGGACGCGTCATTGGGAACCGCCAGAAAGCCTCATAAGCACAAGGGGGTCATTGCAGAAGAGTCAGATGAATGGCGAGCACCGTCCCGGCGGCAGGCTGCTGATAAGCGGCTTCGGGGATAGCCCACATCCAGAGACGACTCCACAAGTCGCGCAGAATCTGTGCGCCCGGCCGCTTTTTGCGCGGAAATGAAAAGAGCGTGGAGCGCCTATAGCCTGGACCGGTGTGGTGTGGGCTGTGCTGGGCCGCGGGAAAAGGAGTGGAATAGAGATTTTTTTTCTCTCTTTCTTCGCAGACCAGGACTTCCAAATGGCCCGGGGGCGAAAAGCTATGTATGGCGAGGCATGGGCGCTACCACTACCTCGGAGCTGCGTGAATTATACGAAGACGATTGATGTATGACAGAAGCGATGAGCAGGCTATTCGCAGCAAGGGAAAGTCCAGATTCAGGCCTCAGGGGGTGAGGGGGGAAAGGGAGCTACTGTGTGGTCTGGAGCGGACAGGCACGAATCCGCTCCCCTAGTCGCCAATCTGCTGTTCTGGAGGCCAGCGAATCACAGAGCGACTTCTAAAAGGGTTCCTGCATTAGAGTCGTCGGATGGGTGCTAGGCCCTCCGCATGGGGCGCGATCAGCACTCAGCCAGGACAAACGGCGCGGCGGTTTTGTCGTGGACGCGGTTAGGGGCTGCTCTGGCGCAGAGGGCGGTGGATGTGCAACTGGGAGCTGTACGAAGACAGCTCTATCGATTGCGAGACGACGGGCGCGAGAGGGGGGATGGCGCTTGCCCGAGCCGCATGTGCATGGGAGCGTCTGGGTAAGGAATGGGAATGCAATTAGCAAGGTCAAACAGCTTGGCTGCGCTAAAACAGTATCCCTGCCCTGTCCTTCACGTCGTTCGGCTCTACAGGGCCTGTCCGGGCCCCTCAGCCAATCAGCAGCCCTGTATGCCAAAACCGGAGATCAGGCTCCTGTGCGCCGCCTCATCTACCCTTCGCGCCCATCTGCCTTCTTTCCTTCAACCTCACCTCCTCGTGGGCCAGTCACTCTTTTCAGCAACCCTCGTGTTCGCCCTCAACAACGAATCTCGTAGCTCCCTCACATCTTACCCCAGTCATTCCTTTTTCTTGCGCCCGAGATCGTTTGTTCGCATCGGTACCCGTCTCGCCTGCTTGCGTCCTTTCCCTCGTTACATGTACACTCCGTTGATCAGCAGTCACGATTGACTTACGACCTTACGTTGTTAATACATACATCTTAAACATTCGACAACTCGCATCTGCCCCCTTCAACCAGCAGCATCCGCTTTAGGGTCCATCCCTACCGTTCCTGGTTACCACGTTATATGAGACAAGGGGGTTTTGGAACCATGCCGCACTCACATCACCACCACATGCACCTCCATGTGCGCGACGACACACACCATCTGGGCTCTCCTGCCAGTGGCGCAAGCCGAACAGTCCAAGAAGTCGCACAGGCAGACCGCGTCCTCCTCCCCCGTAGCACAACAGAATGCACAAGCAGCAGCGACCCCGGCTGCACAAAGCCAACTCAAGTGCCCATGATGGCAATCGCCCTGGCTATCGTGTATGTCATGCACTGCCGCATCTCCGACTATGCTGACCAAAGTCTAGTGTGCCTATTGTTGGTATCGCGGTTGTGCTCGCCTTCTTGCACCGCCGGAACAAGCGGAAGCTCAGAGAAGAGGACCAGAGAGACAAGTACAAGTCGCACGATTGGGGCATGGAAGGTGTCTCCTCCTCCAAGGGAGGCAGGAAGGGAGGCCCTGAGATGACCATCTCAGAAAAGGAAATCGGCAGTCACGACCGCGGCCTCTCGATTGAGGCTGGAAGCCCATACATTCTTCCCGTCGGCCTACACGGCTCTCGCGAGTCGTTCCACTCGCTCTCGCGTTCGCAACATGACCCACACGACCCTTACGGCCCAGTCGCTTACTTGAGGGATGACCAGAGCCTTCGCAGCCAGACCCGTGGAGCCACTGGCTCTATGCACACTGCGTCCAGCGCGGGAACAAGGAAAGAAGGTCTTCAGGCTGGTCTCCTCCAAAACGCGCAAAGGATGTCGACATCTATCCCAGTCCGCGGCGAGTCTCTATCTCCTGATGGTAGCAGGTCACCGGATAGCAAGTTTATCGAGTCTGGTATTCCTCTGAGCCCATTGAACCCCCGATACGAACAGGAACCACTTGCTGCCTCGCCCGCCCCTGCCGCCCCGTCTTCTGAACCCATTGTCCAGCATGCCTCTGTCAACCCCATCAGTGTTCCGACCATTTCTATCCCTGAACCCCCCGTCACTGAGAAGCAAAGCAACAAGCTGCCTGTCCAGACATCCAACAATGCTGCCTCTATGCCCCGTATCCAGTCGCAGGCCGCTGCACTAGACAACACCGACACCAATAAACACAGCATCATTAGCACCTCCAGCTACGGTGATGCCTTTGAGGTCACTCCGCCTTCTCCGCGCAACAGCGATCAGCCCACCATTGTCGCACCCACGCCCCGATACTCGACTGGCCCGCAAAACACCGGTCTCGGCGTCGATGATTTTGGTCGTAGCAACAACCGTTTGTCCATGAGTCTGCGTCCTATGCCTTCCGAAGATCCCATGGAAAACCCTGAAGAGCGTGCCAACCGTATTCGATCTTTCTACAAGGAATACTTTGACGAGTCTAAGCCCGAACCTGCCGGTGGACACCAGTACGCTGACTATGTCGAGGACTACGGCTCAGAATACCAGGACGGTGCCGTATTCGACCCCCGCACTGGTAACTTTGTCGTTGCTCAGCCCAACGCGCCGTTTGCTGAACCAATTACTCGTCGTGCCATGACTCCTCCACCTCGCGCACCTCCCCGATTCCGTAGCAACACAGCCACTGGTCCACGTCCTCCACACATGTCCAACGGCTCAATGGCTTCGTCCTACTACCAACCGCCTCGTAACATGTCCTCAATGAGCGGACGTATGCCACCGCAAATGAAGAAGCCTATGCCACCGCCTGCCGCTCTGTCATCATTACCAACCCCTGCTAAGCTCAATGAGAACTCAATGGTCTTTGATGCCGCCGACTTTGCACCGCCAGTTTCGTTCCGTGAGAGACAAAACGGTATGCGTCCAGACAGCCCACTTGGCAACGCCAGGCCGTATAGCCCCTCGGTGCGCCCTCACACGCCACTGGTTGGTTCGTACGACGAGCTTCCAGTGCTGCCCAGCCCCCATCTGATGCGCAAGTCTGGTACTTTCACTGCCCTTGACTTTGCTCCGCCCAGCCGCATCCGCGACCCTGCTGGTAGCGGCTCGGACGCTGGATCCATTCGCTCGAACCGCTCTGGCATCTCAGCTGCCGGTCGGTTTGCAGTGCGCAACGGAGCCAACCGGGTCAGCAGGATACCTAGGGAAATCATGGGCACCAAGGACGATCTTGCCCTGCAACTAAGGCCTAGGATGAACATGGTGACCAACGCCTAGAGAGTTTGCGAGTCTAGCGAGACCCGCTGATGATGACTGATATACATTGACCAGCTCGCTGGCAGAGCTTTCTGTCACCCTACCTATACCCTACGGCAAAAGCGCATTCCATGTCAAGTTTGTTTTTTGTTTGGGCAACATAGGCCCTGTTCGCTGTACATGACAATTCTGGTGGTATCGTGGCGCGAAGACAGCGTGCGTTGGCTGCACCAGTCGTCTCGTGGTCTTGGTATCAAGGACATGCAAGCCTCCCTTTTCCTTTACTATTTCTCTATCGCGGTCTCTTGGACCGGCAGATTATACTCATTTCTAGGGCAATTCAGCGAGGGAACGGCGTTACCAATGTCTAATTTATATTTCTTGTAGGTAGAGGCGAAGGGGAGGAGAAGGAGACTTGAGACAACGGTGGCTTGGTGATTGACCAGCACGGTGGCCAGCACCGTGTGTTGACTTGTGAGATATTCGAGCAAAAACATATAGACGAATGGAGAGCAAGAGGCATTTCAAACACACCATACGCGTGCTAGTCGACTTGGAATTGAGTGATGCATCTTGGAAGTCAAAGCCATGACCTCAGTGATCCAGACTGTCCTATGCCGGGCATGTCGGGCTGTGGAGCTATAGTTAGTGTTAGTGCCAATATTCGCAGCGTTTCTGCCCCTTGTCGCACACCACGCTCCACTGTTGGCCATGCAGATCATCCACTCAGGCTTTGCACAAATCTTACATGCATGGTTACAGTGAGAGGTGTGTGTGTTTTTGTGGTTTCCGACACAGCCACAAAGGATCCTCCCGCCCCCATATATATGTGCATATGTATTGGTATCGTACTGTACTGGGGGCCTTCCTTCGAGGACAACAACACAGGCCGCCGCGTGTCCAATTAACAGGCATACGCGGCCAGCGGGGACAAGAAGAGTATTGGCGCCGGTGCTTCAGCCGCATGTCGTGTCGTGTCTGGTATGTGTGTGAAGAGCCCAATTGCCAATGACGCCGGTGTGGCTCGCGCCTTCCTCTAGCACTGTTTTTAGTGGCTGGATACGTCATGGGCGCGAGATCTTCGGAAGGGGTCCATAAAACTTGCCAATGTCGCTGCAGCACGCGCGTATGAGGTTACCTTTGGTCTCGACCGACTTTCTCGTTGGGTTTTTCTCCACACTTGACGGCCTGGTTTCATAGTTCCTGTCACCACTTCGAGTTTCGATTGTTTGGGTCGTTGCTTTCCATTTCTCTTTTCCTACTCTTCAACCACAAACCTCACGTAGTCGCATACACTACACGCTTACACACGCCCGCGCCACACTCATCCGCCACACCTCCTGGACCATGCGGCTCTTCAACCACCACCGCGCCTCCGACGACACAGCAGTAACCCAAGACTCTTCTCCCACCGCCGTCCCTGAACTCAGCAAAGAGCAAATCAAGCGCGCGACTCGCCGGCGCAAAAGATGGGCGCTCGCAACCTCCTTTTTTCTCTTTGTCACATTCATCTTCCTAATCCTGGTCAATATTGCCGGTGTACGCAACAAACCCGTCATTAGGAACTGGTACTTTCTTCGCCTCGACCTGAGCAACATTGTGCCAGCTACTGTTCCCAACTTTGCCCTGATCAATACGATTGCCCAGACTTTGGGTCTCCATGATTTCTACCAGGTGGGACTATGGGGCTTCTGCGAAGGATACAAGGGCGAGGGTGTGACCTTTTGCAGCAAGCCCACGACGCTGTACTGGTTTAACCCCGTCGAGATTCTGCGCAATGAGCTGCTCGCGGGAGCATCCAGTAAGTCATCATGTCGCGTTTGTTTGGCAATGCATGAGCAAACTGACCATATCCACTAGTCAATCTCCCTGCAAACATCAACGACATCCTGGACCTCATCCGTCTCGTCTCCAGCTGGATGTTTGGTCTCTTCCTGACCGCCACTGTCCTCTCATTCGTCCTCATCTTCATCATGCCCATCTCCATCTACACGCGATGGCTTGCCCTTCCCGTCGCCATTCTCGCATTCCTCAACGCCCTCTTCGTCACCGTCGCCTCGGTCATCGCCACCGTCATGTTTGTCATCTTCCGCAACACTATTACTGGTGTGGCAGAACTCAACATTGGGGCCAGGATTGGGACCACGCTATTTGCCTTTATGTGGGTGGCTAGCGCCTTTGCCATTTTCGCATGGCTGGTACAGACGGGGCTGTGCTGCTGCTGTGCCTCCAGAAGAGACGTCAAGAAGGGCAAGAAGCGAGGCAGTGAGGAGGCATATCAAATGGAGAGTGCCGGCACAACCGAGAAAGCACAAAAGAAGAAACATCAGTTCTGGAAACGTGGCTAGGCTTCGCGTCTCCCTTTGACGACGGCAGCAGATGATGACCTTCCTGTGAACAGCATTACTACTCAAATAGATGTGAAACCGGACATTGTGGCCGAAAAGGCATGGATCACGGCTTTTCAATTAGGGAGTGTGAGATGATGAACCTATGAAAAAAGGGGCAATCTGTATTCTTATTTATTTTTTTCATGTCATTCCTTCTAGCAAGCGAGGCGTTGGTATTTTTTTTTTCATCTTTTTCTTTTGGCATATATCTTTGCGGCTCAACAAACGACATAGTGCGGGATAACATAGACTCCCGGATACGAACACGACTCTCTTGTAGACATACACCGAACCTATATAGAGAAAGAAAAAAAGATATGCATGACGATATTCTTACTTGTCAGTCCTCGCCTCGTGCTTGATCTTTTACTTTATTTGCGTGTAGGTGTACATCGCACATGGGTGAATTCCACTGAGTGTGATTCTAAATATCAACATCACATACAGATAACTCGATCAAGCACACACAAGTCACAAGTCACAGTTTTCTTCACACCAAGGAGATTTCTCTCTTTATCCCAAAAAACTTGTCTCTTGCTATGTCTACTACATGTCCCTCCCCTAGAATTCCCCCGCTGACGACAAACATCGGAAAGCTCACTTCCTCTCGTCATACCAATCGCCCTCTCTATGCCCAAATACCCTGCGCACGCCCCTGGCCACGGCACTCGTGACGCTAAAATCATTGAAAAGCCACTGGTTTCCATGTCGGCCATAGTACCTAAACTCCGTTTGCTGCTCGTGCTCCTCACTACGTGCCCTACGCATAGCACTGGTTGCCGCCGCTGCCGAAGACGACGTGTCACTGCTGCTGCGACGACGGCGACTGCGTCTGGGAACTCGCGGCTTGCTAAAGGTGCCTGGGGCGAGGCCCACGGTTTCTGGGTGCAGGCGCGTGGTTGCGGAGGGAGAAGAGAAGGTGGTGGAGGTGGTGGCGGCTGTAGATGTAGTTGACATGGTGGAGGATTTGGTGAAGGGGCGGGTGAGGTGTGTTGTGTTGGTGGTGGTATCAAGGGGGGGTCGGGGACGTCGTTGAATGTCTCCATTGATGCTGGTGGTGGTGGTGTCGTGGAAGGAGACTTGGTCTTCTTGTTGGCGTTGGACTTGCTCAACACGAGCGAGTCTTGCGTCCAAGGCTCGAATGTCGATGCTTTGGTTGTCGTTGTTGTTGTGGTGGTCGGTCATCGGCAGTTCGGTAGGTGATGCTGTGCAAAAGGCGATGACGTGCGGGTCTTGGCTGATGAAGGAGTGGGCTTGGTGGTTGTAGTATGGTTGGGCTGGAATAGGAATAGTATCGGCCGAGTAGATGCTATTGCGAGATGAATATGGCATATGTTGTCTAGTAGGTAGAAACAAGGTGTGTGAAATGTGGCAGTGCAAAAGAAGCTTATATCGGGGGGACATTCACCCATTTAAATAGACGATTGATTTTTCTTCCTCTCCATGTGCCAAGACCCTGTTATCTCTTGAGATTCCTAGAGCGTTAGTTCCAAGCTTTCTTGGGAAGTGGGGAAGCAAAGAAACAGTCACCGGTCCGCCTGCTTTGCCCCGGGGCAGAGTGTATAATCTCACAGGCACACAACCATCTGTACCTATCCATCTACTTTTTACCCAACCACAAACCTTGATGTCACCCATCAACCCACTTTTCCCTCTTGACCCTTGTCAAACAACCTTTAGCGACGCGCGGAATGTACGCTTTGTTGCTCGGACAAGCCGCAAACATGCGACCACATGACCGCTTTGCACGCATAGTGGAGAGGCATACATGCAGAAGTCAGCCTCAACTGGGTCTACCGGAAAAACCGGCAAAGCCACCCTTGCATACTGGACTAGACCGTGCACCAGCCACAGTACGCCACACCCAATCCGCGCAGCGTATTTGGGATCGAGGGATGCAAGGCTGCAGATATGACATCAAGCTAGAGGTCAGGCTTACACGGCCCAGGCATACTTCAATCTTGGGTCTTTTCCGTGTTTTCCGGACTAGCCATTAGAAGGGCTAGCTGTGGCGTGTGAAGATGTCTTGGTCTCGGCCCGAGGGCCTGAATGACGTGGCTTGAGGGTTTGCGAAGAAAAGAACTCGGAGAAAGGATGGCGGAGAGGGGAAGGAGGCAAGCCACATGAGGCTCAATTCCTGCATTGTGGGGATTTGGGACTTGAGAGTACGTAGGGCTGTGTGGTTCGCGACTTTTCACCAGAGAAATGAGTTGATGAGGGCTGATGTAATGTAACTATGCAGTGTGCTTTGTAAGAATTTAGGGGATGGTTTGGCCGGTTGGTCTGGTGCCATGGATAGAAGACGGTGTTTGAGCCATTTTTCGTAGACAAATGATGAGCGAGATATGCCCCATGAGAGCGCATCTTTTTTATTGTGACTGCCTGGTTATAGTAACATTGAGCTTGTTGTGATACGGCCTGTAATGCCTATCGGACGGCACTGGAAAGAACTAGTGCTGACGACGCCTGCTAGAGAAGCTGAACAGTTAACTAAGATCATAACCCGTATTGATTCAGGGGAAGGAATAATGTTGAGATTTCCGACAATATGCCCGAAACACTGCGGGATTGTAATGGCTAAAGAAACATGCTGCTGCAATTGACGCTACACAAGGAGAAAGCAAAGCCATACGCCGCAACATGATGGGTATACCGATATCCAAACACCTATGAGCGCCACGCCTTGAGATTTTTTCGAGAATTCATCAAACACCTGGAACGCCTTCCTTTGTTCGTATCCGTCCGTCTTTGACTGACCCTATGGTGACACCTGCTTCGCCAGTCATCCAGCCCGGCATCTTCTCGCCGTCTACAATACCTTCTTCAACCAGCTGTCTCATGCCAGCAAATACGTGAGTGCCTTGAAAGGTGATGCGCACATTGGGTACCCAGCCCTCTTCGTTCTCAATCTCCTCCAGGTCTTGTTCGGTTCTTTCAAGAAGAGAAGGACGACCACGTCGTGACCGCTGTGTTGTTTGGCCCCCACGATTGGATGCTTCACCACCTTTTGAAGTCGCTGGGAATGGGTCGTCGATTCGAACCTCGACTCGTTCAAGACCCTGGCCGTCATCGGGCCGGGCTGAGGTGCCGAAGCGGCCGGCAGCTACCTCTTTCCGACGCTTAGACTCTGGAGACTCTTTTTCATCCAAAGGTCGTTTGGGTCTCCCCGGACCGGCCTTATTTCCACCATCTGCACTGCTCTTGTCGCCCTGGGACCTCTCATGCTTGTCGCCTTTTTGTGTGGTGATGAAGTCTAGAGCGTTCTGACTGAAACTATGGTCTTGAAAGATGCTCCAACCACCAGATGCGGCGTTGGTCATGCCCGGGCCACGATATGTCAAGAGTGCGTCGAGCGACTTTGTTGTAAAGTTGGTGGCGGTCAACTGGTATCGTGCAGAAGGCCTTGAGAAGGCCTTTGGTATTGCCTGCTGTACAATTTCTCGCAAATGCCGCCCGTCGTCGCTGACCACCTGGCCCGTCAGTGTTGCCAGTGACGAGTATACAAAGGGAGAGCCATTGGGCCAAATGAAGAAGACAGCCTTGGCATGGTCTGTATTACTGGAATCGACAGCCAGAGATGACTCGTTGCTATATGGCGAATCATGTATGTAGACGCGAAGTATGGTCATGGGAGAAGTTTTGACGCGGGTAATAAGGTAGTGGGCTTTTATGAGTGGCGTCAATTCTCTCGCTAGATTCGACATGAAGGTTTGGGCTTGGAAACGAGGGAGATGATCAGATTCGTTTGTGACTTCCATGTCTGTGATGGGGGATCGCGCATTGGGTATCTTGGTGAGGCGCTTTGCTGTCCAGCGCAGGGCATTGGGATGGTCGAGAAGGTATTGTATCTCTGCCGTGGCTAGCTGATACATGGATATGCCGTGTCTCCAGTCACCCTCGAGTATGCGATCCAGGACCTCTTTCCGGCCACCTTTGCGAGCAGCTAGCTGCTTGTAAATCTCCTGGAGCACTTCATAGCTCTGCGCCGGCTCGTATATCTCGTCGTCGTCGTGCTCTTTTGTGCGGTCTTCGAGGAGAAATGGCTTGCAAAAGTCGCGATTCTTTTTGCTGAGCCATTGCAGTGCGAGGGAGATAAGGGACTGGCGGGAGAGCTTGGTGAAGGTGCGCTGGACATGACGATGGGTTACGGGTAGGCGGTGCGAGTGGGGGATGTTCTTGTAGTCCGGGGCGGCAGCCATTGCACCTATGGTTTTCTTGCCGGCATGGGAGGGGTCAAGACGGTTGTTGATGGTAGAAGCGTTTATCGATAGTCTCCAAGCAGGAGTCGCGCTCAGGCGGTCAGACGCGTTAACCCTGCTGCCACGTGACATGACCCTGAGTCCCTCGTAGGAACTTGGCGTCACCGCACCCACGCACTTTGAAGGGAAAGAAGGAAAGGGACAAAAAGTGTCTCTGCCATTTGAGGGACGCAACTGACATGCAAGGGTGCATTTTGATTGATTGGTTTGGCACGTTTGCTGTAAGAAGCGTCACGCATGGCACAAGGTAACTTGCCAATTCTAGGTATATGCACTGTCGATGTAAATGACCGTGATGGTTGGTCTGCTCAGCTTCTTGTCGTCGTCTCGTGATTGCTACCGAGTAATCCGCCGAGGATGTTGCTGGCTTTAGATAATCGTGTAGCGTAACCGACATTTTTTAGGCGACGTCTCTGCTGCACCCAGAGTGGGAGTAATACATAGTAGATGCGGCATTAGCCCCGCATCGCAGTACAGCTGACCAATTCCTTTTGCACACTGCACAGTATCGGATTACAAACAGAGCTGTACAGATCAACGCGGCGTAGTGTTGGGCTGCGTAACGGTCTGAACAATAATATCTCTCCAACATGTACACATAGGGCGTCCAGTTATCTTGGCCTGGCTAGGACACACATATACACAAGATGTAGACCAAGCTTAGAGTTTATAGATGACGCGGCGCATTTTCGGTGAGGGCAATATAGGTAATCGTGTCTACCTCTTCTGTACACAAGGTTCCGATGTTGCTGATTCGGGTTGTCGTAGGTGGAGAAAAGTCGGCGCAACCGGAGGCCGCGTGATTGGTCCGAGGACAGCGTAGGCGGCTTTGCTTAGAAATTCAGGGCTATGAATTCGGCAAGTCGATGCAGAGGGCGCAAAGTACAGTGTCAGCCTGGTGGTGTGGGTACATTTATTGTCTTGTCATAGAGCAAAAGGAGAGCAAACACTTCCTCTCCATCGTGTACACACATACATACTGCATACTACACACATATATACGTACAGACCACATAGTATAAACGAGTGTGGACATCGGTTCCCGAGGTGTGGTGCCCCAGACACACGTGGGGTCAGTCTCGGCCATACTGCGGCTTCTCAGCAAACGGCTATCAGTGACTAGACTTCCTCCGCGGGACTCTCCGAGCGCCCTGCGTATTTTTCGACAATCACTCAACGTCACCACTTTCCCACACACACACGCGCACACACAGCCCTCTATTTCTTTTGCGTACGTTCGCAGGCCCCGCAAAACACGAAACCAACAACACCAGGCCAGCGAACAGGACGGCCCACAAACGTACAAGACGATACACAAGCGTAATCGGACCCGCTTGGCTCAGCGCGGGTTTGGCCGGTCCTAAAACCCCTCCGAAGCCCACCCACCCCCAGTTGTTGCCCCGATCACCAGTCTCCAGCAACTTCACTCCATCTCTCTGCTGTCGACTGCAACTCGCAAACCCGCCATCACGTCCATGTCATCCTACAAGGGGCAGCGAGGGCCCAACGTGTCCCAGTACATTGCGACGCTCAACCAGCCATCGCCACAGCAGGACTTGCTCGCCGATCCCGCTCCAGTCGACGACTTTTCAGACTTCCTCAACGCCGACTTCTTTGACGTCAGCAACGCCCACAACGCCAGTGTCGATTTTGGCTCGTCTGCAAGTTTCGACCTCAACTTTGATAACGAGCCATCACAGCCCTTGAAGACTACCGAGGGATTCCAGCCAGCCGCCAGCGTAAACATGGACTTCAACCTCAATGGTAAGTGATTCATTATGCCTGCCTCCTCACACGCGGCCGTTTTCTGTCACAATGGCCTGGCCTCGTCGACAAATGTACGCTGCAGCCGCCGTCTAATACGCCTGCAATACGCTAGCCAATGGGAGACGGGCAAGGCGCATGCCAACCCCCTCTTGCCATGCTGCGTTGCCTGCATTGTAACCCCCACGCTACACGAACCAACCACTCAGAGGGCCTCGGGGACATGCAGCCCTGTTGCTAAGCATGGTCTCAAGCACGCAACACATTGTGCTGCCTGAGACGGGTCATTCATCATCTCAGGGCCTGCTCCCCGTTGCCATCTAACCATGATCCTGTTGAGCCATGGCTGACCTGGGACTATTTGTAGGCGACTTCCCTTTCACCGACTTCAACAACTTCCCTGCCACTGGGCCCTTTGATCCGGCTCTGCCGCTCGCTCCCAGTCAACCCAACCACTACCCACTTGCACCCAACTTCGCTTCACCAAACTCTTCTGCGTCACCCATCGCACAGGGCTACGATCAATCCTCTAAGAAGCGCAAGATCGACAATGGCGCCCCCGTGATGGCACAGTCGCTCGACGAGAATGCCCGTATCGCCGCAGAAGAGGACAAGCGCCGCCGCAACACTGCCGCCAGCGCCCGCTTCCGCATCAAGAAGAAGCAGCGTGAGCAGGCCCTTGAGCAATCGCAAAAGGAAGCACAGGAGAAGGTGGCCAAGCTGGAAGCCACGATTGAGCAACTACAGACTGAGAATGCTTGGCTCAAGAGTCTCATCACCGAAAAGAGTGGCGGCAAGAGCACAACAGATGAGCTCAAGGCACTACTGAGCAAGCGCGAGCAGGCTACCAGCGAACGGAGTAGCTCTACACACACAGACGGTGTGGGCACACAGGCCGAGAGTCCCAAGGTGGATGCCTAAAAAACCCTTTTTGTTTTACTTTTCTTCTCAAAACTTTGTTTCTGTTTCTCACCTATGCTTTGTTACTCATCTTATCAATGTCTTTTCTTGTTTAACACTGGGAGTGCTTTGATACATATTATACACCCACACCTCTACCCTTTTTTTGTGCTTTTGCAAAGAGGAGAGGGTTTCTGATTAGGTTGCCCGTTGCGCTTCCATGGAGGGCTGGAAGGAGGAGGGCATGGCATGACATGGCATGCTGTAGCATGAACGAGCCATAGAAGGCCGTGATTATTCATGTAGATGAAAGAAACGAGGAGACGAAAATCTTCATACATATATACATACAGTAGAAAAATTCGCATCATGTTCAACCATGCATATCCACACTATCCCTTGTACATATGTATGTAAAAGAGTGGGGATCTGCGTCACCGTGTATGGGTATACAGGACATCAACCACCGCATCTTGTCTTGGCTGTTTCTTGGGCTATGCGATCAGACTGGATGAATGAAGGGGGGGTAGCACTTCAAAGGTAACAGGTATTAATTTCGCTGTTTTGAGCTTTTTTCCAACGCCGTTAGCTATGAGGGAGGAAAAGGAGAAGAAAGCGCATGGAAACAGCAACACTAGGAACAAGGCGTGGATCCAAGCTACACAGGGAATTGAGGAAACACTTTCACCTGCCTCTCTATCTCTCTCAACAAGACCATCTCATCTTCTGCATGGCCTTTGACTCGCTCCTTCTTCTTCTTCGTCTTCTCCTTCTCTCCCCCTACCAAGTCAGGCTCCTCCGCTGAGAAAGACTCAACCTCACCCACCAAAACCAATTGTCGCAACACCTTTTTCTCGGTCTATTTAAATGGCAATCCAGGTAATCGTAATGACGATATCCATGCCCTTGCTGTCAGCCGCCTCCCACTTGTAAGTGTAGGTTCCATCCTTTTCGTTGTTCCAGAAGGCGCCGACAGCGCTGTGCATACCACGACGACCCTGCTTCTCAATCTCGGCAGGTGAGTTGCCGTGATGTTGGATGACGGTGCTGTTGGCAATGTACTTGTAGGCGGGTTGCGAGGGCGCGTCTGCGTTGGAGGAGTCTGAGGCGGGCGTCGTCTTGCTGATGAGCGTCTTGAGGATGTGTTGCTAATGGCAGGAAAACAGAGAGTTAGCCATTGTTGATTTTCAAGATGGTCGTCCTTGGGGAGCATGGGGGGACTCACGATGATCTCGCTATTCCAATCGCCGACTTTGGTGTGGTCGTATGATGTGGCGGATCCGACAGCCTGCTCGCAGGCCTGGTTCGACTCGTCAGCGGTATTCCCGTAGGACCTTGAATGGCGTGTTTCAGGGGCTAACTTACAGTTTGAGCAATCTCCTGTAGCTCAGAGGTGGGAAGCGGTGAATGAGACTGCGTTGTGGTGTTAGTAAGCTTCTCTGAGTTCAGAGGGGGCACTTACAGCCATTGTGATGGAGGTATTTGTCAATAGCAATGCAGCTAAGGGTTGCGGAGAGTGTGGAGATTAGCTGGGTTTGGGGGTACTGATAGCAGAGTGTATGGTGGTGAGGCTGTCGATAGTGAGTGTGTTTACGTGTTTGGGAGAGCTAGCGTCGAGGTCAGTGCCCGCATGCCAACGTGGTTGCTTGTTTGCAGAGAGCATGCAGGTGCTGCCGAACGGACCAGCCCCAGCTCCTGCCCTCTCCTCGCCAGCCAATCAGAAGCGCGCAGCTCGACTCTGTCACATGGGCGCATGCCGCCTCGCCATTGGCTGCAGGCAGCTGCTTTGCTTGGGAGCATGGGTCTGCTGCTGGGTTCATCGCGACCGACCCGCAAGACGAGACAAGCTCTGATTATTTCTGCCGCCCGGTTTGAGCCCTCTTATCTCTTTGTTATTCCTGGCTGAGACTGTTGAAGCTGCGCCATCTCGTCCTTCGCACCGCACCCGCCGATTGCGCCCCCGATTCAGCCCAGGAAATCGCCCAGGAGCTCTTCATTGCCATACGCCAGTGGGGCTATACAAGAACCGCTTTCGTCATGTCTACCCAACCTCTTCTTCAGACCGCGCCGGGTAAGCACGCGTCCTCGAAACTACGCCCTCTATGCGTATCACATCCCTAACAAATTCCCTCCAGGCAAGCGCATCGCCCTCCCCACCCGCGTCGAGCCCAAGGTCTTCTTCGCCAACGAGCGTACCTTCCTCTCATGGCTCAACTTCACCGTCATCCTCGGCGGTCTCGCAATTGGCCTCCTCAACTTTGGCGACAAGATTGGCAAAATCTCTGCCGGCCTCTTCACTCTCGTTGCCATGATGGCCATGATTTACGCGCTGTTTACCTTCCACTGGCGCGCCAGGAGCATAAGGCTAAGGGGCCAGGGCGGTTTCGATGACAGGCTGGGTCCTACCATCCTCACCATTGCCCTGTTCGCTGCTGTCATTGTCAACTTTGTCCTGAGGTTGACCATGGGAAGCGATGAGCACAGCAAGCACTAAGTGCCGCAACGGATGTGTTGCCAATACAAGCCATCTTGCGCGGAAGTGCGCGGATACACCGAGACGAGTGTCGTCGAAAATGAAAAAAACAATGGTTTGGAAAAGAAAACGAAAACAAAACTGGATCATGGTATTGAGGGAGGTGCTGTTGTGTACGATTTATCAAAGTCCAAGGGACTAGAGTTGGGAAGAGCTGGGCGTTTTTTTTGCTGTTCAGACGAAGAATGTGCTATCATTGGGGGCAAGGCGTTGTTGTATCAATGTGCATCAATGCGTTTGTATCTGTTTTTGCATCTCTGAATGTTTGTTACGGCGTGTGTTTTCCTATGTCTTAAATGCATTTTTTTATCTATTACAAAAGCTGTTCCTCTGAGATCTCAACATGCTGCCTGTCATGCAGGTTTGATGAACCAGTGCATTATTGTGTGGGTTGCAGAAGTGGGTACTTGTACTTGAAAACTTTACAGCAGACGAAGATTCGTTCGTGTATTTGACGACTGGTTCCTCTGTTCCTACAATGGCATGCGCTTCATACACATCGAAATACCCAACACTACTACCATATGAAGCGCTGCAGGTTAGCAGGCTCGTTCGGCCATGTAAATGTTCGGTACAAGAAAACATATGACACGGCCAAATTGATGATAAGGAGCCAAACTGTCTCCAATACCATACGTATGTCCAATATCGATTCCGAGACTGACAATGACGATGACGAAGATGTTACAGGATTCGGAGCGATGTTACGTGTGACGTGCAGCCGCCAAATGACCCATGGAATAATAAAGTAACGTGGCTCAACTAACGGTGCTGTAACCAGGGACAGAGCAGTCGCAGCCAGCCATACGACGACAAAACTGACACGGCAAGGCTGAGTGTTTATGCGAGGCTGAGCGGCACCAGTCTTGTTTTGGTCCTTTGAAGAACCTTTGCTCTCTATGGGCGCAGCTCTCGTTAATGCAGTAAGAGCATTGACGATAGACCATGCGCAGACGAAGTAAACTGGCACTGCGAGGTACCTCAACAGTGGATATAGTCGTAGCAATTTGAATACATAAAACACGTAGTGTCGGTTGTCGGCCAAGGTATACGGATGAATAATGGTGTTGAAGTGAACAGCGAGCATGGCCCAGGTGATGAACATGCTGAGTGCGAGAAATGAAGGAAGGCCATAAGCAGAAGCGCTCAAGACCTTGTCACAGAGGCCTAGAACCGGCTTTGGTAGCAATGGGACAACGGGTCTGAGAAGCGGCCCTAACAGAAGGGGAAAAGAGAAGAACGCCAGGTAAGGCCATATGTACAGCATCTGTGGGAGGTGTATCGTAGCTGTATGAGCAGACTTGTCACCTACTGATATTAGCTTCATCACAGTTGGAATGTACTTTGAATTTTTACCAAGGACAACACTGCCGTTCCAAGCAACGAAGCCAGCGAACAGGACCAGGATGATTGCATACGGGAAAGCAACTTTGATGACAAGCAGAGGCTTGCTCAGGGCAGCAACTATCAGCGAAAGCAGAAAAACCAGGACGTCTGAACGTTGTTAGTCATATCTATGTCTTGAATGATCGTAGACTTGCGAACCTTGGATTTCAGCATCTTGTGCAGGAGGATCAAAAACGGTCCCCGTTTCCCAACTCTCTTGCAGAACTTTTGCAACGTCCCGGCTGCCCGATGTACTGGAGGGTTTGTCTGCTTTCAGTGCGTTTACGATGGCAAGTCCAGCAGGGAAAACAGCTACCCAGAAAATGTTCGTCTGTCGAAAGAACAGTGCAATCGTCCCAGACAAAATAATACTGATTCCATGGATAGGGCTAAAAGATGTTCTGGTGCTGGCCAGGTGGGTAGTGTATGCCAGTAACACGGCTAAAGTGGACATCACATCGGTATAGTAGAGCCCAGAGAAGAAGAAGAGAGGGGGAAAAAGGGAAATATTGAGAGCAGAGTGGGCATCAGAGAATGAAGCCGAACCATCAGCTGAAGACTCTTTCTCGGGCATGTCTTTGCTCTGGCGCGAGTGTTTGACTGGGTTGTCACGAAATCGCAGCATACGCAGGATGAAGTAGCTCATGGGGAGAATGGCGCATAGAGCAACCGCGTTTTGCATACGTAATGAGCGTGTTGAGCAACCTAACAAAGGTTTGAAGAGTTTGGATACCAGGTATCTGAGTGAATAGTAAGTTGTCTGCATATAGTAGTTGTGTAAGTCGATCCTACAGGCCAGGCGGAGTTGTAATCTTTGGATCCCATGAATAATCTCCTTCACAGTACTTCTGGGCCTGCGGCACATGAAAGAATTCATCCTAGCTTTATTAGTCGACTGGTGTCATGACAGTATGTGTACTCACGAGATATGGCTCTGGTACTCCCCCCGATACAGACTCGACCCACGTGGCCGTAAGACAGACGACGGAGACGAACGCGCCAGTCAGAGGCCATACTTCAGACATGGGAGCCATTGGTTGCCCTTCTGCCCAGAAAGAAAAATGCAAAAAGTCATGGACAAAGGAGAAGGTCGGTAAAATCAATTGCTACGCTGATGTTCCTGAATGAGCTAGTCCCAAGTCGGCGACTTTCCGCGGCGCGTCTTCACTCGGTTTTGGCAACAATCCAAGTCACACGATAACGCGTCGCAACATGGCGCTGCCTCTTCCACCGGGGCTGACGCCCCCAGAAATTGCCTTCCTATGTGAAATGGAGCTCATCACTATTATACCTCGCCAAAAACTCGAGAGTCTCGAGCTTCTCGGAGTGAGTATGCCCCTCCAACACCCCACTAAAACCCTCGCGCATCCCGTCACATGGAGTTGCACAAAGCTAATAAATATGTAGGGACCCATAAGACCTCTCAATCCACCACATAGAACCAATGTGCCTCTTTGGCTCGCCCTCCTACTCAAGCGCCAGCGACGTGCGAATATCCTTCCTCCGCCATGGCTGAATACCCACTCTCTCACTGCAATCCTCGACCATGAAATCGAACATTCAGAGACCTTCTCTCCGCCTCCAAGACTACCCCCACAACCCTCGAATAACACCCTCCCAATATCCCCTCCATTTTTACCCGACTCAACAGCGGACGGGGCACCAGATGCTTTGCCTTACCATTGGCTTGAATTGGGCGAGATGCTGCTCGAAACAGCCTCGGACGATTTTGAAGACCCAGACAGTGTACGGAAGCTATTGAGAGGGCTTAGGGAAGTTCGCATGGCGAAGCTTAGAAGTGGCGTGGAAGTGCTAGATGCTGGAGGTGGAGTCAAAATGAACGGTGTTGGGGGCATGGAGATTGGAGAGGGCAGGTCATTCATTACTGGTGTTGTAGATGGATTGAGGTTTGTACAGCCTTGTCTCTTGAGAGTGCTGCTTTGCTAATCTGGAGCAGGAAAATCGCAGCTTCCCGAGAACAGCAGCGCAAGGATCGAGATCGAGAAGAGCTTGAGAATGGATACTCGGGCACAGCCGACTACGATGATGATGAAATGGACATGCAATGAAGATCGACCTAGCAAACCTCTGGCGACAAGAAACGGAGTAAGCCAACCCCTTGGTAAGCTGCAGTCTATACGGGTGCCTATGGACCTTGCGTGCGTAGTACCGAGGCCGAATCTCTTCGTTGATTCCATCCGTAATATCCGATGTTAAACTATCCACATCGGCAAGGCAATCATCTGCGAAACTCTCCATAGTAGGTTCATGCAAGATACATGGTAGATGGTGGAAGACGACGACACAGTTTGGGCAGCAAGAAACGATACCCGAGGAGGCGCTTTGTCTTCGATCTAATCACCGAATCCAGAGTGCTAGCCCATGACTATTGGTGCTATAGCTATCGATGCTATACAGCTGGATCTCGGTCTCAGCACCAAAACAAGCTACTCTAAACTTTCTGCATACAACGATTGTATGTCCAAGCAGTCTCCTTCACGGAGCGCATCTTACTCTTACTCTTACTCTTAACGTAAGACAAAGCACCGTGTTCGCGCAAGTGGGCTATTAGACGAAATCGAAACCATAGTTATCAGTGATGCATCATGCATCATGCGTCCACAACAACCACCACCTAGGTAAATACTAAACCCTTCACGAGAAAAAAAAAGCATAATGGTTATATTCTTGATCCAAACCCGTCTTTCATCAGCACGCCAACACCTCACCAGACACATGCATCGTATACTGTCCCGCAGGATGCCTGTTCGCTCGGCTTCCATACTACTAGTACACCAACGGCTGTCAGGCAAAAGAAGCGTAGCGCACTGTCCACATGTCATGTACTATGCCTTGCCCAAACCAATCTAGCATCCTTACGCACATCCAGCACCCTGATGCTTAAGCAGGCCCAAAGCCCAGCATCCTGCGATTCATGGAGTTAAATATCGCCGAGTCGGCCGTGCTAGGGGTGGATGAGCCACTTTGACGCAAAAAAAAGACCCGACCACCTAGCGGGCCTCACGCACCCTCCGAACGACGGTTGCGCGATAATAAAAGAAGGTCTATCCTGGGAACACCGCGTGCACGTCTCGCACTTTTTGCTGCTGCCCCACTACCGTCCATGTGCGCTAAGACGTCGAGCGGAGCTGGGATACAGCGTTCGGGTCTGCCGCGATTATCCAGCTGTTTTGTCTTCCCCCCGGTAAGTCACGTCATCATGTGATAGTGGCTATCCCGTGTCTTTTTGGCAGGAGTAAGCGCTACGGAAGCCCTGCTTGAAATCATGCCAGAAGTCTATCATTGTGGTGTTGCAGATTAATCTATGTGTATTAACGTTTCCTTCTTGGGTAATGTCCGCGATACTAGTGTGATGTTTTTTTTACAAAGCAAGCTCTCCTTGCTAGGAGAGTATATACATACGTGTGTATGTATGGATGTATGGATGTGTGTCAGTGGACATGAGCAGAGAACAAAATACTAGTTACATCCATGTTACAGCAGATGTTTAAATCATGTTTGCATATATCATAGATGTTTTGCGCGGTTGATGCCACGGAGATCCATGCAAGACGGTATATTCGAAGAGAAGACAGGAGAGTCATGAAGACTCTCTGATTTCATTCCTGGCATGCACCCTGAATACGTGGAGAGCACTAGTTATTTGGAAACATCCGTTTACCAGATTGAGGAACGAGATATAGTTAATATACGTACATAATGTGATTATTAGCTTTGTTTTAGAACCTTACATGCATTATACTACGTGAGCTTAAACCCACCCGTTACTTTTTTTACTATGATTGACAATACTTTAATATCCTAGTGGGTCAAAGGCGGGTAGGCATGGTGTAAATATACGTGTATGAGGGAGTGGATGTTGCCGCGCTCTGACTGTACTCAGCAACAAGGTAACTAACGGCTTTTTCCTAACTCGATGTGGAGACCAAGAACAGGTAACATGATGGCTTTTACTCTTTTGGAAAGTTTGAATTGTGTCCACCCGTGGTTGTATTGAGTGGCGGGAAAGTTCAAGGGTAGTAATCGGCACTGTCGATGCAAGGTGAATAGAAAAACCCGCAGTTGAAAGTTTCGCGAGATTTTGACTGAGATAAGAAGACACACTCTGTTTAACCGTCTAAACTTTTTCTTCATTTCTCCAAAAAGATAGACCTGGCCTTGCGATAGCCTTGATACTACCAGTATCTTACCTCTTCTGTCTCTCTCTCTCTTTCGCATACACACACTGGGGTATCAAATAGAATTCTCATTCTCATCTCACAGACCTCCGACAAGAAACATTACCTACACATCTCACTGGCCGCCCAATCTCTCCAAAATACCCCAAATCCAAATGACCATGTTAACCCCAAAGAAAAAAAACCCCTTTAACAGATATTCATTCAACCTGAAACAAAGGAAGCACGGACGCCTTTGCTTTGGTATACCGCAAAACCATACCATTCCAAAACTCTACAAGCATATACGCATATACCTACATATCTAAGTACAAATGACACACATACCTCTGTCTTTTCGACTTCCAGCTCCTCACACAAAACCCAACGTGTTTTTCCCTGCACATACCCCGTAGAGCGAGACAGACAGGGGACTAGGGGGTTTGTGGTATCAGACCTAAAAAGATGCACGTGGTGCTCGCGTGAGCGGGCGATGGGCGATCGCAAAGTGAACAGGTGGCGAAGGAGGGGTGAGGGGCATTCGAAAGAGGAATTGATGGCGAAAAGGGACTGTCAGGGAAGGCAGGCTTTTTTTTGGAGGGGTTGGATAGAATAGATGGGGTCAGCGAAGGCGGGCGTATTTCGGTGCGAAGGCGGGTGTAGACGGGGTGTTGCGGCGTGGCGTGGCGTGGCGTGGCGTGGGGACATGGACGGGGTGGAGGAGAAAACGGCAGGTCAACTGATATGTAAGAGAGTAAGGATAGACGGTCGTCGAGTGTGTGTATTACGTATGCATAGTAGAAGAGTATTTGCGTATATGCGTGCATTGTCCCGGATTTCCTTTCATGGCGCCAAGCTACGGATTCGATCCGTGCAATCACCCTCAAACAACATTCGTCATCGCGGTAAGAAAACGGAAGGACGGATAGATGTCTTAGCGATATGGAGCAGGACGGACAGCTCTCTTAGCCATGTAGTATGCCGCGGCTGGGCGCGCACACGCCGACCAGAGAAAATGTAGGAAGGAAGGGATAGGGCAAGCATGTTCCTTGTTTGGAACAACCATGACTAGGCTGGGCTGTACTATACATACAATAGTGCTAGCTATGTGCTTAGCATATCACTTGACTCTGGAGCATGATGTATTATAAACAATCAACTTGAGCCAGCGATCACCGTCTGACGCGTGGCTATGTACTTCCCGCTCAAGCGTCAGTGGGCTGATTTTTGATGATCAGAACTGAATGAGGCAAAAATCTCTTGGGAGACTGTGGGTCCATGTAGATGGAGAGAGAAAGAGCGATTACTGTACACAAAGGGAATTCCCGGATACGCCTAGTGGTTTAGTTGCCGCTGTTCCGCCTTCAAAGCTTGGACGGTCACAACGTTTGAGCATTTTGTATGTAGTGTGATGTGCAAATGAGAAAATCGTGGCCTGAGAAAGGGATGGAAGATCACACACGAAAGTGCGGCTGAGTGGCCCTTGGTTGTTCGTACGAGTAATTCATTCAGTTTGACCTCCTGCATTGCATAAAAACTTGTCGCTTCTTCGAGATATTTCCCAGGCGTTTGGGAAAAGAAAAAGAACATTAGAGTATAAGGATCAAGTTAGTTTTGTTGGGCAACGTAAAATATTCAGAATGCGGAATGTCGAACCTTCTTTGCCAATCACGTGCAGTTCTTCTGCATATGAAGCTGAGTCGCAGGATCCGCGGTAGCTAGGGTAGTGAGTCGTGGTAGGTCAGCCAATGGTATTACCCACACTAAGCGACTGGCACTTTACTAGGGTGAGTGTAGCAAGAGAAGGTGAATGTAGTATACGGCCTAAGACCCAAGGAATAAGGCGGCTGGGAAAAGTGCCGAAAAGTAAGGGAATGCTGGATTGGTCGTAGGTACTAGTATGCGCAGGCTGGGCATGTAGTAAGGTGTCTTGGGAGTGGCGTCAAGTGTCTCGAGTCAAGGCCAGGGCTCACTGCTGGGGGTATCCCAGAAAGAAAGTGACTACGAGCCGCCAAAGTGGTTGTGTATGCGGTGCAAAAGTGACTCCGGGGTTTGACCTGTGAGATGTCGCAGGCTGCAGGTTGTCAATATGTTTTTTGTCGTGGAATCTGATTCGTAATGCTACGTTGCAGGAAGCGTCTACAAGTGTTTCGGCAAGCACTAGCGACTTCTCACTAGTGATACAGACGTTACAGTCTCTACTGTAAGAGACAAGGGAGGCCCTGGTATACTCAAGACGACTACTGTAGTCCATACGTATGAGAACAACTGCCGTGAAAACAATTGCCATGATTTCCTGGTTTATTCGCTGTTCATCTCCAATCCCCAATCTGTCGACGACTCTTGCACCATGGAGCCCATGAGACATGACTTGCATAGCAGAATTTTTGAAGTCGACTCAATATGTTGGTACGAAGAGTACATGTCTTGACGTGTACCTAGAAGTCCATGGTGGGGCCGGTGGACTAGAGATTGCTTTTGCACTCTGTCTGAATCTTGACCGATGTGATCACCAAAGTTACATCGCATTAGCCAGATATGGAGAAGAACGTGATAAAATGAACAAAAGAAACTTCCACTGCTCAGGAATCAAGGTACCTGTCCAGTGGTTCTCGTATGCCGGCCCGGTAGCCGCCATTGCTTCTTTCCAAAAGCAGGCTGCTTTGCATGGCCAAGCTCTGAATGAAAACAGATGTACATGGACCTACCACCAGAACAAAGCAAGTCTTTACCGTTTGCCGAATAAACCCATATTTGCTTTTGTCGCACCTAATTGCCAATGTAAGGCAGCGGGAAAGCTGGTTTGCTTATTCCTTTCTTCGTCGTAGCGCTTAAGCAAAGAAGTGCTTCAACATTAGAAGCACTATCCCCACTGCAGATCAGACTTAGCCTAGCCATCCCATGCCCTTTCACTTTCCTATCTGCAATAACCTACCAGGGTAGTAATAGCAGCCATCAACGTCCTCGAGCCAGCTTACCACTTTGAGCAGGTTCAGTGCAGGAAAAGGAAGTATGTGAGACGGATCTCGTACGGATTCAGGAAGATCTGATACCAGCTTCATAAGCCGCGCTCGAACATGTGGGTAGGATCCGAGATCTGAGGCTACTTTGTCATATAGAGAAATGGTGCCGGCGACAATGTTTTTCCGCGAATGGGGGTAAGACGGAGGAGGTTCCTCATTGCAGGCTGAATTGGGAATGGTGAGACGTGGACCTGGTTAGTGGGCGAGATGAGAAGCGGGGAAAAGTCGAGCCGTGAATACGAGACATGATCGCTATTTCTAGAGTAACTATATGAAAAGCAGTCGGGACGGGTCATTGTCTTGTCAAATCTTGTATACAAGTACTATTCAAACTGCGCTGATATCCGGTTTATTGGTGGGGTTGGAAAAGCATGCTACGAAAACACGCCACGTTGCGAAGGAAAATTGATAGTTGCATGTCGTGGCGATTGACAAAAGGGAATGGCATTGACGTATGACCCATGCAATCGTCTGCGCACATGCGGGTGTAGGTGCGGCGTAGTAGTGGATGACAGTGCCAAGTGGTGTTATCTCACTCCCCGTTTGCTGCGTGGATTTTCCAGCCACTGTGCCGCATCTCTTGTGTTGAGTTGACTGCGGAGATGATTGTGGATAGGTAATTTTAGTTTTTCTTGACTGATTGTTCGATGCGTAATAGCAGGAGCGAAGCCTTGCTGACTGCGCCGCAGCAAAGGCACATTGTAGCAGCAGCTTGGCCATCCTGCGCAAGAACCACATTTTTCGGACGCATGTGGTGCCTGCATCGTTGAAGGGATACGCGACTCCACTTCGGTAGTGTTCAAGGCTTATCCGAGTGGTGGCCCTTTTTGTATATCGTTCGTACGTAAGATGCAATGAGCTAGGTCTGGCTCCAGAAGATTCGTGGAATGCTGACTCTAAATGCAATATTGTGATGAAGTGAGCAAGAGGACAGGAACGCTCCAAACAGGTGTAGCGAAGATCAACATGCTCATCAGGGCCGATCTTCGCTTACTATGGGCGCTTCTGGATCGACTTTAGCGCCATCTTGTACATAAGTAGGAAGTAGGGCGGCGCGCGGAAGTCGGGCGGCGTAATACGATGCATGATAGAAGCCAAGGGGTACGAAAAGAGGTTAATTGTAAACGGATGTGGGTGGGGTTTTTAGAGCGGGTTAGACTGATCACTCGAAGCGGATCCAGCCCTGGACCCTTAAGCAAGGAGTGATTAGAGCAGGTGAAGCGTTGCGACAACAGCCCCCTTGGCGCTCAAGTGGCACTTGTCCCAACGAGAACGGGAATTGCGTCCTACGATACCCGAAGTCGTTGCAAATTAGATTGATATTTTCCATGTTAATTCCAGGTTGAAATAGGCTTGAACAAAGCATATTGCACCAACACAAACTCCCAGTTACATCGTGTTTGATAATTTCTGCAATTTGGTTGTGAACGGCTCGTCTCGCGGCTTCGTGCATAAGAGACGAGAAACAGCGTAAGCACCCAAGGAGAATTCCCAACTGCACCGCCCCGCCTTTTTTTGCTGCGCCGCCAGGACGCATTCACAACTGTTCACATGACGTTTAGTTGGCGTGCGCAGGGGTTTGTGTGTCAGTGCCCAAGCCTCGGTAATATTATCGGAGTTTAGTCCGTCCATTGGAAGACCCACAATCCGTACCGCGTCTTCGGGTCGTTGGCGGCTTTGCATAGTACCAGGCCTGAGACAGATGCACGAAAGCATCAAGAATTCCATACAAGCCAGAATATAGGAAGGGAAACATGCTTATTTATGGTGCATTTTGCTGCTCAGAAAATTGCTGAATCAAGGCAGCGAAAGACGGCGCGAACTTTAGCGAGATATAATAGCGCTGGTGGATTTAGAGCGACGACGGCACGATTTGTGCAGTCTACGGCAATGAAGTCGGCGATTTGGTTTCCGGCAGCTAACGCGCTCCCGCGACTTGTAGCTTTCATAGGAGCCGCACTACAGGTCTCTAGCCTCGGCCAAGCATGTGTCTGAATGGCCAGTTACCAACGGGTACGCGATACGGGCAAGAGGTGGAAGGGCCGGTGCATTGGTTCATTGATAGAGTTTTGCGAGAACGGAGTGCCGTTTCAGCTATTCGAACGACAAGAGGGACTTTGGTGCTGATTTTAGGTTAGGCCAAGGCATGCGAACAACATGTCGATCCAAGCTGGTTACTAAGGGAAAGGGGCGCTGGTGCTAGCCTCGATATCTAGTATATGCCGGAGAGGAGATAGGCGCATGCAAACGACGATCTCTGTCCATATTGGAATGGGACATTTTCTTGGTGTCCCACGGAGATGAGGGTCTGGTTCCAAATTGTCGACCGAGTTGGGCGAGGAGACGAGATCTTCAGTGAGCATTAGAAATACATTTGACGCTACAACTCTAGGAGTAGACTCGACGCGCTTTACGCTCGTCATGTCCTGTCGAGATGGAGAAGTTGCCATTACTATATGGCATAGTCGGCGGGCCACTGCACACGGAAGCATGCTAAGCCGCAAACCAATGATACGGCTGGAAAGCGAATACGTAAGAAAGATTCGCTGCGAGTATGTCGATCCAAAGCAACGGCGGTGAAATTGGTCTTGGCTACCGGATTCGATAGTTGGACGTGGGATGAGCGATTGGGTTACGGCCCGTGATGTAAGCAAAAGGACCTGCTGCTCGGGTAGGTTTCACGCAATAGGTATTGAGTGCTCAATACGGTGTACTATAGCGAG
The DNA here is from genome assembly GCA_036172615.1 of Curvularia verruculosa. Lineage (NCBI taxonomy): Eukaryota > Fungi > Ascomycota > Dothideomycetes > Pleosporales > Pleosporaceae > Curvularia > Curvularia verruculosa. Next base: position 37,652 of record JAWDHC010000179.1, read on the forward strand.
GAATAGAGGGCGGCTGATGAGTGGCATGTACCTGCATACGCTAGTATGCAAGGTTGATCGAGTTTGCAGTTCCGAAAAGCAACTCGCATCGCGGGTGGAAATCCCACGGCCCGTGTGGATGCTGTTTCAGGAAAACAGAATGCACATCAAATAATTTCGTAAGTGTGTATATACGTACACATATAACTGATAATGACGTACATGCGTATTCAACCGTGTGTGAACGGAGAAGAGTCCGTCAAACGATTGGCACTGGAGGTGTGGCGTCACAAACCGGCGGAAACCAGTAGAGAGGCGTCTTTTTCAGCTACACAGGCGGTGTCGCCGATGATTTGCTCTTGAGCGGACATTCAACAGAATGTGTGTTTTAGAGGGCGCGGCCTCTCCCATAGTGTGATTCCAGAGCAAACCTGATACGTCCGGCTTTCTGGGCTTTCTGGGGGACTTCCAGTTGCACCATGGGAGTAGGTGCCGCAGACTTGTGTATGTGTATTGCTCTTCACCGATGCTTTCTGGATGGAAGAGTTTGGTACGCCCCGAAATGTTATTATTCAACTCGTAGCCGAACAACGTATGTTTTTTCTCTCTTGTGGGTTTTTGGGGCTACAAGCATTCCAACACAACACAACACCGCTCAAACTTAATCGACTGCAAGCGTTGTCACACTGAATTTTTTTGGTCAGCGAAGCTGACGATGGATGCTGTGCTACGCTGTTGCTTGAGGACATTGTAAATTCGCTAGGGCGATATTATGAAGCCACCGTCTGGGACTACAAAGATTCTCAGCATCATGAGAATACAAGACGTATTGAAGCTAGTGGGGGAAGCAAGGTGGGTCGGTGGCTAGGTGGCACGGGGTTCCGGAATCTGGAGGTACCAAAGTGCTATATGGAGCCAGACGGTTTCTACTTGGGTGAGGGCATTGCCATATTAGCAGAGTGCTTTGGATCCGACATGGCGCAGCCTGGGCAGCAGCAGTCGGGTAACACGGTAGCAGTAGCAAGAGTAGGGGTAATGGTAGTAACACCACCACCACCACCACCACCACCACCATGAAGACGACTTGTAGCAGCAGCAGGAACAGCAGCGGCAAGGCAGACGCCTAAAGCGCCATCCCGAGAGCTGTTCTGCTCGCTTCCCATCGGGCCGTTCGGGGGATCAAGGGCAGAGCAAAAGGCTTGCAGCGCTGCAGCCATATAGCCATGTGGTAGAGATTAATGTCGACGACCCGAGTGGGTTAGGCAACATGTGGGAGCAACGGCCGTGGCAACCGGGGAGCTTGAGCCGCCGGAATTGTCCATGTGCGGTATAGAGGGGCGCTGCAACCAGGTCTTGGTCGGTGCGACCATCCAGGCCTCGAGTCTGCGACTGGGGAGTCGATTGGGAGTGGGTCGTCGGACAAGGCGTGTTGCTGCAGGCCTGCACATGTGCCCTGCGCTAGGCGGGTCTTTGATGCAAGCCACTGCACTGCACCCGATTGTGCTCTGCACGGTACGTAGTTGATGACTGGCTGGGGTGTGTGGGACGTCACAGCAGACGACGGGACGACGAGGAGACTGAGGGCGTCATTCGCACAGCCAGTACCGTTGATGTTGATGGCGGAGATTTGGTTCAATCGACGGCCACCAAGGATGCTAGTGGGCGGCAGTGGTGGATATTATTGGGGCGTCGTAGGCTTTTGCCGGATGGACGTGGCATGTCACTGGTTGTACTATGGATGTTGATTGCGGCGGTGGCTTGGGGGTGGAGGCAATAGTTGCGGTAGTGGTGTTGGATGGTGGTGGTGGTGGGTATGCAGCTCCCCGGCCCTGGACGACAGCGGGGGGGTCGGCTGGGTGAATTGGATGGGATGCTTGGTCAACGTCGATGGCACAGTAGCAGGGAGAAATGCCGGGGATGGCCATAGTCGTGTGCGAGCATTGGGCCGCACGGGCGCGCCGCCGCGAATTAGCACGAGGCCGCGCAGTGGTCGGGCCTGGGGAGACAAGGCCGTCGCCGCCAACGCTTGCTTGACCCTGGCCGCCCACCCCTGCACTCACTGACAGTCAACCCCTGTCCTAATTCATGAATCTTTTTTCGACACGCTGCCCGAAGGATCCTCCATCGTGATGTGATAATAACAGGCTCGGCCTGTTTGTGCTCGACAACTGCTCTCGTCGCCCTCCTCCGCCTCCGCCTGCACTTCGGCCCCGGCCTCTGCCCTTGACTGCCGTCATTCATTCACTACACTACACTGCCACTGTTTCTGCCGCCAACCCGATTGCTTCTCCAGTCGCTCCTTCCCTTCCTTTCTTTCCTTCCCTGGACCGCGCCTGCCCTCGTAAACGAACCGTTGGAAGGAGCCGCTGCCCCCTGCAACCGGACAGGCCTGACCCTTGCAATCCTTTGCTTCTTCCCACCATCGCCATTGCTGTACAAGATAGTGCTACACCCTCTCTCTGTTCAAGCACCGGCATCCACCCACCCCTCCACATCCACCCCTCTCAAACGCCTGCCTCGCTCGTACTTGGACAAGAGACAGACTGTGTCTGAGCTTCTTCACTCTCCTCGTCCCCCACGCTCACTCGTCCTGTCCCATCTTTTGTGTACCAGAAACGCCCCTCGTCCCAGCTTTCCACCCGCCCATCCAATCCACTATTCCTGTACCACAGCAAAACACGTCAACCACTCCCATTCACGCCATCGTCGCTGCTCACTCCCTGCATTGCGCGCTTTCACAGTACAGCGCACTAGTTGCTGTCACGTCGGGTATGTCACTTACCGTTTGCCCCTCTCCCCCCTCCCTCCGTCTTCCGTTCCACTGGCCTGCTTCGGCTCTCCTCGTAGCATTGTCGTCGTTGCTCATTGCTCCATCCAGCATAGTAATGCAATATTGACAAAACCCCAGACTGGCATTGCTCCACACCAACTCAACCACACGGCTCCGTCGAACCAACAACTGCAACAATCCCCTTCAACTTCTTTCTCTGAGTCTCTCACTCACTAGATCCACGCTTCCACCAGCCTTGTCTGCCAAATGCTAGCTACACATGTGTGCAACTACAGCGCCTAGTTAGCGACTTTTCTTTCTCCCTAGGACCGTCACATCACAGCATCCAAAAATGTTCGCCCCCGTCCACGACCAGGAACAAATGGACAAGCGCTCTAGCGCACTGGTAGCACCCTTGAACATCCACAAGTCGCCCAAAAGGTCACGCTCACGCACAGCCGTCCGTGGCCATAGTCGACAGTCATCTTCCATCGGCACCCTTTCGAGTCGCTCGCAGACACACATATCCCCCCCACTAACTCCCAAGACCTCGACAGAGGCCATGGCCCAGCAGCAACCCCAACAATCACAGCAGCAGCCACAGCAACAACAAGAGCAACCCGCATTTCACAACTATCTCCGCGCCTTCTACCACTACAATCCCACTTCAGTCGTCTCATCATCAGCAGACGAGTCGTCCATCACCGTCGCCCTCAAGCAAGGCGACGTTATTCTCGTTCATTCGGTCCATCCAAATGGATGGGCAGATGGCACATTGCTGGCCTCGGCGCCCGTGGATGGCTTCCCACAAACTATTGCGAGCCCTACGATCATCCCATCATTCGCAACCTGCTGACTGCCCTTACACATCTTTGGGATCTTGTCCGCGATGGTGAGAATGGCGATCTCGTTGCCTTCTCAAGGCAGGACTACGTCAAAGGCATGATTGTTGGCGTACGACTCTTCCTTGTAAGTTGACCTCATCCAGTGCATCTACACAATGCCTTCTTTTTCTGAACATGCTTTTCCTTCTCTCGAACCCCTTGACTCACTCTTGCTAGGAAAGGACTGAATGTCTGCAAAAAGATTCAAGGCTCGTTGTCGCCCATGTGGGTTTGCGTCGTATGCGAAAAGCTCTCTTGGGTGATCTTTCGACACTCGTCAAGACGGGCAGATCATTCCAAGAAGCTTTGCTGTCAAATGAACAACCGATCCCCGTATTTGAACACATGGACGAGCTTGTGTTCAAATCATTCAAGTTGGTCACTAGAGCTGTTCGTTTTCTCGATATCTGGGCAACAGACGCTGTATCCTTGTCGCTGTTTGAACTTGGCGATGTAGGTAATCGACCACTCACCCCGCCCTCGGACGCCGTCGACGCTGCCGTGGAACCAATGGCAATGTCCGCTTCATCAACCGATGACGGTACCTCTGCGAGTACCTGTAATTCTCCAGTCACACAAGGAAGTGCATCGATACACGATGACTGGTGCACCGGAACTGCCCAATCATCACGCAACTTCAGCCGCCTGTCCGTCGCCTTTTCCCTCCCCTCAGAGGCAGACTCGGTCCACTCATCCATCATCCACACCCAATCCGCCTTCCAGTCCAAACGCACGTCCATGACACATCGCGTGTCATACACCGGTAAATCGTCCAGTGCACATAGAGGCAACCTTGCTTCGGAAAAGCTTAATTCGGCTCACGACGCCTTTCTCGGCTTCATCGGATCCTTTATCGGCTTGCACTTGCAATCGCGCTCTTCCGACGATCTGGCGCAGACCACGAAGCACTCCGTGGTCGCGTGTCGCCAGCTGCTTGCTGTTGTTGAGGAGGTATGGGAACGTGACTCCAGAAGGTCTAACCCCCTCGAGGAAGCACGGGACACAATGTATGCCCGTCTGACCGATCTTGTGCAAGCTACCAAGGATATGTTTATCCAGGCAGAGGCCGAAGGTGAGGAGATGATTGCGCCAGATGCTGGCAAGCAAATAGTCAAAGCTGCCACAAGTTGTGTACGCGCCGCTGGTGACTGTGTCGCCAAATCCCGTGTCGTGATTGAGAGAATAGGAGATTTCGAGTTCGAAACCGAGGCGACTGGTTTGGGTCTATCCAAGTCCTTGTTCCAGGAACCCGAGCCGATGGAGCAGCAACCAACCATTGACACTTCCAGCTCCCCCAAGCCTGCAGACGCCGCCGTCATGGAGACTGACAAGCCATTGCCCGCACCGCCAACCGAGGACCTCGAAACACCTGTACCTGTAGTCGTCCCTGAGTCAAAGCCGTTGCCCGATGTGCCAGCAGCTTCACCCACCGAAGAACAGAGGCTTAGCCTGCAATCGACACCTCAGACCTTCATTGTTGAGAACTCGACTGTCCCATCGTTCAGGTCGTCCCGTGCCTCTCTGCCTCCTCTCAGCGCTGTGCCTACGCCGATACTCAGCCCACCCACTGCGTCCGAATCTGCTGAAAGTCTTGCAAGCACAACTCAAGCAAGCTTTACCAGCTCTTTGACCACTGACAGCGCCACTACATCTGTCAACGACAATATCAGCACTTACCACTCCAGCACTCGGGGCGGTTCCATAAGTGCAGAGTCTCTCGTCTCGACCCGCGCCACTACCCCAGATCATTCGCCCACCAAGAAGCAGAGTTGTCAAACTCTGGTCAGCAGTGTTGGTAGCTCATCTGACCTTCAGCATTTGGCAAACGAGGATATTGCTGCTGGCGAAGAGCACTTGCTCGAGACAACCTATGTGCATGAGCTGATTTACAACAAGGATGGCCAGATCCTAGGCGGTTCCCTTCCAGCCCTTGTGGAGCAGCTGACAACACACGAGTCTACACCAGATATTCTGTTCGTCAATGCCTTCTATCTTACCTTCCGCCTTTTTACTACACCTAACGAACTTGCACAATGCCTGATTGACCGTTTCGACTACATTGGCAGCAGCCAGACTGTAGGTGTGCCGGTACGTCTCCGCGTCTACAACGTTTTCAAGGGCTGGCTCGAAACCCACTGGTGTGCCGACTCGGACTGTGCTGCCCTCGGCGTGATCTTGGCGTTTGCCACTGGCAAGCTGCGAGCTGCTTTGCCTGCGGCTGGCAAACGGTTGGCAGAATTGACGTCCAAGGTAACCGAAGTGAGGACTGGTGCCCTTGTACCTCGCTTGGTATCATCTATTGGCAGGAGCTGTGCTTCGAACGTAGCATACACCGTTGCAGACAGCAACGTTCCACCGCCAATCGTCAGCAAGAGCCAGATCAACGCTCTCCGGGCTAGCAAAGAGGGCAAAACTCAGTGTAGCATTATGGATTTTGATCCCTTAGAGCTTGCAAGACAGTTCACCATCATTGAATCGAAGCTCTTCTGTGCCATTCAGCCAGAAGAACTCCTTGCTTTGGAGTGGACTAAGAAGAAAGATTCCAAGGCACACAACGTCAAGGCCATGTCGACTCTCTCAACCGACCTAGCGAATCTGGTCGCCGACACCATTTTGCAACTCGAAGACGCTAAGAAGCGAGCGGTTGTCATCAAGCAGTGGATTAAGATTGCCGCCAAGTGCTTGGAGTTGCACAACTACGACTCCCTCATGGCCATCATCTGTTCTCTCAACTCCTCCATGGTCATGCGTCTCAAGCGCACCTGGGACCTCGTTTCGGCAAAAACCAAGGCTCGCCTGGATGAGCTCAAGGCAATCACTGATGTTGGACGCAACTACGCTGTGCTGCGACAACGTCTTCAAGACCACATTGCGCCATGTATTCCGTTCGTTGGCATCTACCTCACAGATCTTACCTTCATCGACGTCGGAAACGGTACGACACGACAGCTTCCTGGTGACTCTGGATCTGACAGCGTCTCTGTCATCAACTTTGACAAGCACATGAAGACGGCCAAGATCATCGGCCAACTGCAATCCTTCCAAGTCCCCTACCGGCTAGCGGCTGTCCCAGAGATGCAAGAATGGATGGAAAGCCAGATTCAACGGATGCGTATGAGCGACCAGGCCAATGTCCAAAACTACTACCGTCGGTCACTGCTCCTCGAGCCGCGAGATACGCAACATTCAACAAGAGGCTCGCCTTCCATCGACAACAGTTCCCCAAGCATCTTGTCGACTGAAAGTCGAAACACCTCAAAAGATAAGTTTGAGTTTCTCAACTTTAATTTCTCGACATCGAACCTCAAGGGTTCATAGACTTGTTTTCTCCGCTTCATTGCGCGTTTTTCCTTTTGTCAGTCGCTTCCTCTGGGCCCTCTTGCCAGATCGATTCGACGTCATATGTACACTGGTTGGCACTTTTGTTTGACATACGTTAATACCTGCGTTTCTGTTGTTTTTATCCTGTCCGTCATGTCTCGGACATTCACGATACCAATGCCGTCGTCTCTTTTGTTTTATACCACTTCAGCGATTTTCTCTCTCTCTCTCTGTCTCTCTCTTTCTTCCTTTCTTGGGTGGTATCCTTTTTTTTCGTTTTCATAGCTGGTCAAAGCTATCTGCTCAATATCTCTTATCTTTTGTATAACCATTTGAATTGGGGGAGCCTGCAATAGGTCAGGTTCATGGCGTTGACAAGAGAAAGGAATCTGCTATCATGGCAAAAATGGCTCATTGCTGTGATAACAGGGGAAAAGCATTGCAACAAGAGATGCAGGAAGAGAAAAAGTGTTTTCCTATAGTCGTAGTACTGGCACCAGAAGCCGAGCTGAAAGTCACTTTTGCAAATAAAAAATTATTCAACACAGTCTTTTTCTGAGTTGTGACGGGTGCTCATACATGACGATAAGGATGTTTTGCTAAAAGGATCTAGGGCATACTTACGGGTTCTTGGTGTTGCATGACATTTGCAACGCATGCCACTGCACTGGGTAATCGGCGACTACCCAGTGATTCGGGGACTTGACGCTTGCATGACCTCCCCTCGTAAATGCACAAAGACCTCGAAAAACGGGGTCTGTTTCCCGAGCTTCCTAGTGCTGATGTTCGGAGAATAAGTCTGTATGAAGTACAAGGGCGCAAAGCTCATAGTAAAGTAGTGTCTATGAAGCTAGCGGTTAATAGTACGCCGAAGTCTCGCTTGAAGCTCCGTCTAGTTCCCCGCGCCGATCACGAGCATAGATAAAGCACGACATCTCTCCAGCTCAATACACGCAAACACAAAACAATCCACTTCCCTAAAACAAACAAGAAGGGAAAAAAAGATCCAAATTCAAAAACTTGACCAATAAAAAGTATCCAACGACAAAATCCCAAGAAAAGCATTTTAAAAAAGTGTTTCCAAACCAACCAACCCAACCATGACTCCAACCCACCACCTCATCGACGTCCGCACGCCCTCTGAATTCTCCACGGGCTACCTAACCTCAGACCTCGCGCCAACCATCAACATCGAATACCAGCAAATCTCGACCTTGGCATCCGTCTACGCATCGCGCGGCATCTCGGTCAGCAAACAAGACCACATTACGCTGTACTGCCGCAGCGGGCGGCGCTCGAATCTCGCGCTGCAGACGCTCAAGGATCTCGGGTACGAAAATGTGAGGGATATCGGCGGGTACGATCAGGCGAAGAAGATTTTGGATCGCGAGACGGTCGAGAGGCAGTTGGAGGAGGGGTGGAGGGACGAGATTGCGGAGGCAAATGGTGGGGTTAAGGAGGGTGCGGGTAAGGGTATGGGCGAGGAAAGGGTCAAGAGTTTTGGCGTTTTGGTCGAGGGGTTGAAAGCTTTGGAGGGATGAGTGCGGTGGGAAGTGCAAGGGCGGGTAAAAGGGAGGGTTTCTTGTGTGAAGGTATCTGGTGGAGTTGGGCTTGAGGATGGTTCTGCGTGCGTGGTTTGCTTAGGAGGCTTGTGGTATTGTATTATTGGCTTCCCTTTTTTTTATGTTTTTGAACTGCCCATGAAGAGAGAATGGAGGGATTTTGAGCTTAGGTGGATGGTTGTATATATGTGTGTGTATATGGATGGAATGTTCAGGGTGTCCAAGCAATGGATAATATGCTTCTACTTGATTTACCCTCCATCTTGATCAATCCCAGTGGCCCGATTTTGCTCACTAGGTCAGATATAGAGCAGTAAGTGGTTCTGCTTGTGGCATCTGTAGGAAGGCCAATGACAAGCTGTTGGGCAGAACATGCGATGAAATAACGTTCCAGCCACTGTAGAACATGAGATGTGAATTCAAACGATACACGCCAAATTAGCCATCTTGGCTGAGCACGTTTTGGTGCATTGCATGTGGGAAGATCTCGCATCGAGACCTTCCCTACGGATCGCAGTCTGTCTGGGCTTGTCCACAAGAGGCTGAGCCGGTCGTCGATACAAGACTTGATCGTCGATGAGACAAACTGATAGTCCCACCATAAGGGCATCGATCAATGCTGGGCACAAGACTGGATCTGGGTCTGGACCTCTGGGATTTGCCACATGGTTGCTTTTCCGATCAAATACCGCTGGGCAACTAACGTTGCGACATACCGATCTATGTAAGGCTGCAGCGGCCTCGACCGCCCGGCGGGTCCCGCCACCGTGGGCCGCACCACGCACTAAATTGTTTTGAGCCTCCACAAAGATGCAGTGGGCAACTTCACCCAAGCACCACTTTCCTCCACTTGTCCAAAAAAAATGCTTGAACTCGACGGATTCGCCGTGAGCCAAGACCTGGTACCTCCGGCGCCCATCAAGTCTGCTGGAGTTTCCAAGGTTGACTTTGACGGCCTACTATCACCCCCACTAAGTCTGCATGAAGATCTGAAGAATGGCTGTGGTGGGCAGTTGTGGCCAGCCGGTATGGTGCTGAGCAAGTACATGCTGCGGAAGCATCGCCACGATCTTGCCGGAAAAGAAATCGTCGAACTCGGCGCAGGAGGAGGGCTTGTTGGTCTGGCTGTCGCCATAGGTTGCAACATCGATACAACACTACATATCACCGATCAGATACCCATGTTTGACCTCATGGAGCGCAACATTGCGCTAAATGGCTTGCAATCTTGTGTCAAGGCATCCGTGTACGATTGGGGTGAACCAACGCCATCGCAACTACCACCTCAGCCAGACGTCATCCTCGCAGCCGACTGTGTGTACTTTGAACCGGCCTTCCCACTGTTGCAGCAAACACTGAAGGATCTTATTGGCGACAACACTGTATGCTACTTCTGCTTCAAGCGAAGAAGGCGGGCGGACTTGACCTTTATGAAGACGGCGCGTAAGATGTTCGATGTGCAAGAGGTTGACGACGACCCAGACAAGGACGTATATTCGAGAGAAAAACTATTCCTGTAAGTTTTGCATGAGAAACGAGCTAGTTCTCGGGCTGATTCAAGCAGGTATCGCATAACGAAGAAGAAGGCTCGATGAACTATGGTTGGTCACTGCCATAGATCAATGGATGGAAACGAAGTAGCGCAGCCACGGCACTGGGTTATAACCATTCAATAACAACATACGTTTTTGAAATCTGCCCATATCATGTTCTTATCCACAGGCTCCCAAAGCACTATGATACGAGTAGTCAAGCTTGTCATATCTTCCCTCATCATTTGGACTGTACCTCCGAAGCGATTCCCTTCATAATTTCTAGACCTCACTTGGGGAATTATACAGAGCAGGCCTACATCTCAGTCGCTATCTTCAAAAACAACGCTTTCGTTTTACACATGCCTTCGAATCGCACATGTCCGTTGCAATCAAACGCAGATTCGGGAACTGACCTGGAATACCTAAAATTGCTTAAGAGTACTGATGTCGCTTCAGCTATCGTGTCGCCTGTCTGGCGACCGCAGTTGCATAGAATCAGCATTCTCCCACCGGTTCCTCTCGACAATGACATCCACCCACTTTTTAGACGAAGCAGATGGCCTGGCCTCCAGCAAGAATACCATAGCCTGCTGCTTCCTGCCCTCAGAATAGCCACAAAATTCATGACCGAACCCTCGCTCCTGAAATGGTCGAAGCACACCTTGTTCGGCCGAGTAGCTTTCGACAAGTACGGTAGGCGTCATCTCGTCTGCACCCCTTTCGAAGTCACCGACTACGCGAACAGACAAATCCACACCTTCATGGAGAACACTCTACCCGCCGTCCTCGAACTCCGCTTCCACAACTTAGACAAGCAGGGCTTACGCATCGACGGCTGCGCTTTCGGCAACAACGCATCGTACCTTGAATTCTGCTGCGAACACAACAACAAACCCACGCCTTGGGATCCACTCTTCGACATGCCGCGCATCGTGCTACACAGCCAGTACCTATTCAGTCTAAAGTACCTTTCAAAATACGGTTCCGCAGAAGAAGTGGAAAACGTGAATTTGAGGTTGGCAATCACGCTTTGCCATGAGCTTGCACATGTAGTTTGGAAGCATCGTGTGAGCAGGCAAGTTTCGCCTTGGTACGTTATTACTCCACCTTTCCCCTCTAATCATCCCAGCAAAAAAAAACAAATAATAAAAGCGGAAAGAAAGAGGCTGACAACAAGTACCCATAAAAGGGCACCAGACACAGAATACATGGAGCCTCTGCACCAATCCACCGAATATCTTGCCGAACTGGGGCATTCGTGGGAACTCTACGTCTTCGGGGGCAGCATCTGGACTATGGACCGTCCAAGCTGGTTCACATCGTTTTACCGGCCGCGCGCCTGCCATGCAGATCTGGCGGCGGCACAGACGTGCGTTGCGGTGCCGCAGTGGTGGATCAGCATGTGGTCGAGGACACGGGTATGGAGCGAGTTCCACACGCTGTTTCATCTGGGTCAGTTGAGGTTGCCGAGTGAGCCCGAGATCGGGTATGCGTTGCGTGAGAGTGGGCAGCCGGGCAAGGAGAGATGGACGCTGTATATGCATGGAAAGCCTGTCTTGTTCCACTGCCGCACGCCCAAGGCGTCGGTGTTTTATCTTTGGCATGAGGTCAGGCCGCTACTTCAGAGAGCCCTGGTGCAAGAGAAGAAGGATGTGGTGGGTTCGGCGCGTGAAGAACAGTGCGAGACGATATGCCGTCTCCACAGTGAGTTTTACGAGCTCCTCGTGTCGGAGGAGTTTGTTGACGACTCTAGCCCAAGCGTTCTTCGTAGACAAAGATCATAAAGTACATCGTGTTCTCGTCTTAGGTTAGAAACTGCTACTTCGTATCTTTCTCTCGCGTACTGGCTGACATAAAATCTTTTCAGCTGTTGGGCCTGGAATCCAGTCTGTCTAAAGCGCACGTTTCCCGCTGCAGGCGACATGTACTATTCAAGCAAATGAAAAGCAAAAAAGCACTTTCCGTTATGAACATTGGACAAAAATCTTTCTTTTTCAAAGTCGTCTTAACATTCTTGAAGCCTTACTTTTTACTTCTGTTTTGTACTTTTATACAGTTCGCTATGTACACAGAACCCTAGTTATCACCCACCTTTCTGAAGACCACTAAACAAAGCTATACCAAATCCAAAAATAGTCTCCCTCAAGGGGAAACTCAAGATTTTCATCAAGTCAAGAACCTCAATTTTCATGAAATCGTTCTCGATGGTGGAAAAGATACATGCATCTAGTAATCGTCACCACGGCTCAGCACCTCCTTGCACGTCGGCCTGAGGACAAATGTCTACATCATGTTAGCATGCGTCTTGCGATAATTTTTCTTCTTAGTGGCGAAACTCACATGTTCACTCTGAGCCGTGTAACTTCCTTTGATATCGCACAGCGGCGGGTAGGCCTCTACGATACCTGCGTTGACCAGATTGTTTAGGCCAAGAAGGTACTTGTCGTGGCCTAGACGGTCGAGATATCTCCTACAGAAAGGCAGGGTACCAAAGTTCTTAGTAATGGAGTTGAGTAGCGTCTTCGCCGAAGAGACGCGAAGAGCCACCTTAGGGGCGTCGGCTACCTTGGCATAATGCGAGGTTTCCATCTGTAAGGGAAAGTTGTTAGCATGTAAAGATATTCACGTAGAGAAGTATCTTACGTCGTCTCGGACATAGCCCTTTCCTGTGCTTCCAAAAGTTTCAATGGCAAAAGTTTCACCTTCTTCCATCTTTGTCTGGTCGCCTCCCTTGACGATCGGCACAGTCTTGCCACCGTGAATGGTAAAGTGCCCGATGGAGTGTCCGTTCAAGTTCCTGATGCACTTGACAGGCAGCGTCTGGCCCTTGATTTCTACCTCGTAGCTCTCCATGACTTCCTGGATGGCTGCACCAATATCGCTCATACGGACGTCGATACCAGCCTCTTTGATACCAGCGTTGGTGGCATCCTTGCACGCATTCAAAAGATTGTCGTATACCGGATCAAACGTCAGGGTGAAGGCGCTGTCCACAATGCGACCGTTGATGTGGACACCGAAATCGACCTTCATGACATCCTCGTAGTTCAGAACCATTTTGTTGCCGGCGTTTGGTGTGTAGTGCGCAGCACAGTGGTTGATGCTGAGACCAGTCGGGAAACCCATGCCTGCTTTCAACGCGTCGCCTTCCTCGAGGCCTTGGTGACCTGTCAGAGCGCGGACTGAGTCTTCGATGCCTTCGGCAATTTCAGTCAGTGACATGCCAGGCTTGATCCAGCCTTGTGCCCATTGTCGCACCTGACGGTGGATCTCGGCGCCCTTGCGGTATTCGGTAAGGAAGTCGTTGTTCATGCGATCGAGGTGGCGCTTCTCCTCGCTGGTAGTTCGGTACGCGTTTTCATTGACGTATTCTTGGATTTCACCCTCTGGGAACGAGTTGTTGGGGAAGAGTTCGTCAACACGGACTCGCGGTGGTGCTGTCTGTGCCTTGGGTCCGCCCGCACCTGCTGCTCCGGCCTTCTTCTTCTTTCTGGGCTTTCTCTTCTTCTTCTTTTTCGCTGCTCCCTCGCCCGTCTCCGGTGCACCATCCTCAGCCTCATCGTCTGATTCTTCGTGTTCTGCGTCGGCTGTGGGCTGATCGCCGTTGGGAGCCGTGCCGTTGGCAGGCTTACTCTGAGAGTCGTCCACTGCGCTCCATTAGCGGTGCAGATACATCTTATTTATGGATACATACACTTCATGTTGGCGACATCGTCTGCTACCTTTGCGGCCATACTGACTGTGGAACGAGGTGAGTGGTCCAGGTATTGCAAATGACCTTGAAATTTACGAGGGGCCTTGTAACGCCCCCGCTAAGTTTCCCGCGGGCTCGGAGTTGAGCAGCATACTTAGCCGGCTTTGTCCTAGCGTGGGCAGCGGGCAATGACGTTCTCCATGAACTGCGAACATTCACTTGACCAACAAACTTTTGAATGTAACCCTTTTTACTTTTGTCCACGGGCAATGCCTCCCAGCCCATATAATCTCCTGCGGCCATTCGATTCACCCTCGGCTCCTCGGCTCGCAAACATCAATGTGCCATACATTTGCCACTCATGTCTCCGTCGCACAGCACCTGCTCCTCCGCGGCGCATACAGGTCTCTCACTTCCATGCCTCTATTCCACGAAGCGCCGATACCTTAGCCAACCACTATGAGACACTGCATCTAACCTCGAACGCCTCTGCTTCTGAAATCAAGCGCCAGTTCTATACGCTGTCCAAGAAGAACCACCCAGATCACAACCGTAACGATCCCGACGCCTCGACGCGCTTCGTAGCAATCAGCGAAGCCTACCATGTCCTTTCTGTTCCTGAAAAGCGCGCACAATACGATGCGCAGCTAGAGTCTGCAAAACGACAATCGCGCTGGGGTAAAAGCGGGAACGACATCCCCCAGGGAAGTTACAGTTCTGCCGCATTCGGGTCCCGTCCAGCGAGCGGACTGAATAAGAAACGCAGCACTTTCCGAGGCCCACCACCCTCTTTCTACAAATCAGGAGGCTATGGAAAGCATGGTGCAAAGAGGGCCGAGTACGCCTATTCGAACCCGCATTCAGAAGCAGGCGCAGAGGGCACTGCCGCAGGCCAGGAAAGCTACGGCAACTACGGCGGCTTTGGGCCGGGCCAGCAGAACCAAGGCAACGCGGTTCCGCACTTCAATGACCGACAGCATAGAGAGATGCATGAGCATGTCAACGAGCACATATGGGCGCGACGGAAGAGGCTACGCAGAGCAGCAAAGGCGGAAGAGGATTGGGAAAAGGGCAATATGCTCGTCAACTTTGTCTTGGTATCTGGCATCATTGTGCTCATTGGGTTGACGGCGCACTTTTTTGGTACTCGCCATGACATAGATACTAAGAAGAAGAAACAACCGACTTGAGCGGTTTCCATGTCCTTCTTGCCTCTCTAATCAATAAACAATCAATCGAAGCCTTTTCTTTTCTTTTCTTTTTTAATCGATCTCTCTATCATGTTTTTTTGTGTTGGAGTCAGTCACAATAGAACCTTGAATTTTACCAATGACGTCTTGCAGGAGGCTGAAACCCTGTGCCCTGGTAGGCCATGGTCATGTCATGTCAGGCCTTGCATACGGCCCGGCATCTCCACACGCTCCGGGGACGCAGTAAATGGTGGCTGCGTCTTGCAGGTGTGCTAGACGCGGGGCTTGTCAAATACGTCAAGTTTCTGGAAACGAATCGAAACATGCAGATGCCGATCACACATATGTTACTTAAACACTCCGAACATACTTTAGTCTTTGAAGGCTTCGCATTGAAGAAGTTACTCCTACATGCCAAACGTACAAGACCAGCTCACATCTTCTTCTACGCTAGATGGATATTGATACCGCCTCACGAGAACCAAAGGAATCTATAGCCTGGCTCTTTTTTCTGCATTGTGTCATGCACAATTGTCTCTTTTACAAGACGCTCAACCCTCGAAGGTGAAGCTGGTGCCGAGCTTGTGGCCGGCCTCGTTGAGCTTCTGGGTATCGAAAGAGCCGCCAATACCGAAGGTCAGACCGCTGTTAACCTTGGTGTTGTAGGCGAGGGAAGCAATGCCGAGGTTGTTGATCTTGGCCTAGAAGGGTTTAGCAGAGAAGCCGGCGTGTATTAGGGGTTGAGACGTACCTTGGCGAACGACGCAGGGTCGAGCTTGTACTTGGCAGCAAGCTCAAGACCGACGTTGTTGCCAGACTTGGAGTCCCAAACAGCGCGAGCACCGGCCTCAACAGCGGGGTTGACACGCTGGTAGTACGAAGCAGTGAAGACGCTCAGGGAGTTGGTGGCGGTAACGGCAGCGTTGTAAAGAGGAGTGGTGTATCCGACGGCGGCGGAGTACTTAGTGATGGCAGCCTTCTGGACGTCGTAGCCGACCTCACCACCGACAACCATGCCCTCGTGGCTCACGACAGCGTCGGCAATGGTACCAATGGCACCAGCAGCCGAGTAGTCGACAAAAGCACGGCCGTGGAAGGCGGGCTGCTTGAAGTGGAGGTTGACCTTCTGGCCTTTGTTGCCGGCGGCGGGGTTGAAGTTGGAGAGGACCTCGGTCTTCAAGCCGCTGGCGAAGGTGTCGTTGAGCTCAACCTTGGTAGCCAGCAGGTTGGCGGTGTTCCATGACTGGGTGATGCTGATGCCTGCGCGGTTTGTCGTCAGCCAATTGATTCCGTAACCTGTAACAGAGACACTCCCAATGCCTGGAGGCTGCCCTGCATGAAACATGTACGACCGAAAGCCGGGCGATGAAGAAAAGGGCAGCACTAGGCTGATGGAGCGGGGGGAGAATGAATGAGATGTTGTCGTACCATTGGAGAGCGACTTCTTTCCCTCAAGCTGTTTGGTCTATTAGCAACTCGTGCCTTTGGTTGGGTGGTAGCAGTATACTGACGGAAGAGGTGACGGGGCCGTCGTGAGCAGAGGTACCCTTGGCAGTGAAGTTGACACCGTTGGGGGCCTTGAGCTTAACCTCGAGGGCAGCTGAGAGTGTGTTAGTACTTGCGTGGCAAAGACCAATGCGTGCGTCTAACCTGCGGCGGTGTGGTAGAAGTCCTTGTTGATAAGCTGAGGGTGGGCGTTGGGGTTAGCAAATGGCGCTATTCACGAAGCTCGTCGCGGGGGCCCAAAACATACGTCGTTGGAGGCCTTTGAGATGTCGCTGAAGGCCGGAGGCGGGACCTTGGAGACGACCTTGTCCTTGATGTATTCAGCCATGATGGTGGATTATATGGGATGCAATTGGAAGAATGGAGGGGTGTTTTGAGGGGGTTGGTGTTGCTGGCCAGGCGCAAAACTTCTTGAGAGGTCACGACAAGGGTCCGCGCTAGTAAAGCCGGGCGATCTTCGTGACTGCCACTTGGTTGCCAACGTGCGTGCACCTGAGGCTCATCGTCGTCTGGCTCATTACCCGACGAATCTCCTTTTTGCCCTCCTTTCTTTCGGTTTCACTCGGCCTTGTCGCAATCCTGTGCTCGCCCATGGACGAGCATTCTGCCTCTTATTGCACTGCACACCAAGAGGCACCTGACTGGCCTTGGCTACCACTGTTCGCGATCCTCAACTCTGGCATTGACTTTTTGCGGTCCTGCTGCCGGACGACTCCAGCTGTGCACCACCACCTTCGACTTGCTTCGACCCCACTTTGCTGCGCAGAAGCATGGAACAATGCAAGAACAACGCATGCCCACTTGGTTCCATAGCAGGCTGACGTTTTGGGTGGTCACGTGATACGCGTGATCAGACGCATCCATTAGACTATTCATGTCAGCGCGCGCGACGGGGCATCGTCGATTACTTGCAAAGTTTGGTTGAACTATACGAGCATGTGCGCTTGATATTCATTGACCATGTTGGAATGAGTTCATCTCGAGCCCATCTGCCTAGTATTGAAGGATGCCATTCACCAACAACCAAACAAGAACAATACCCCTCACAAAAAATGTCGCCGTACTCGAGCTGTCAAGATGTTGGGTGTTCTTTGGTCGTGCTTGGGAAGCATTCGATTGGAAACGAGCTGAGTTCAGCTGCGATAGCTCTACAATCGGGGGCCGACTTCGGATATCCAAACGGTCCTGCTCCGCGCCCCACTAATAACTAAAACTACTGGAGTGACTCTTGACGTTGATTATTCCAGCGCACGCGTCTGGCCCGACCTATGACAAACCTGACACTCGCACAATCGACAGACTCAGCAAGCCGCTCCTATAGATTAATTACGAGGTTCTTTTTTCCCTTGTCCTGGGCGAATTGCATCCGCATACGAGAATCCAATTTCAACCCCTCCACCACGGCCACAGCATGTCTACATTCGGAACGCACTTCAGAGTCACCACGTACGCAGTCGCTCCCCATATGCAGCACTCACAAACTGATTCGTGGTAGCTATGGCGAATCCCACTGTCTCTCTGTCGGCGCCATCATTGACGGTTGCCCGCCTGGCATGGCATTGACAGAGGCCGACATCCAACCCCAGATGACACGACGTCGACCGGGCCAGTCGGCCATTACGACTCCACGCAACGAAAAGGATCGCGTAGAAATTCAGTCGGGAACAGAGTTTGGCATCACGCTCGGCACGCCGATTGGAATCAGAGTCATGAACGAAAACCAGCGCAAGCAAGACTACGGCAATCAGACCATGGACAAATACCCGCGACCGAGTCATGCCGACTGGACATACCTGGAGAAATACGGAGTGAAGGCTAGCTCGGGTGGAGGCCGCAGCAGTGCTCGAGAGACGATTGGTACGCCGTATTCTGGGAGCATGGAGGATGGGTTACGACTGACATGAAGCAGGACGAGTAGCGGCTGGGGCGATCGCAGAAAAGTACCTCCGCGAGGCGTATGGCATTGAGATTGTCGCATTCACAAACTCTATTGGAAACGAATTCCTCTTTCCCCCCACTCCAGAGCACCCAACAGCGTCGACAAATCCGGAGTATCTCAAACTCATCGACGCAATCACGCGTGAGAAGGTGGACGAGTTTCTGCCCGTGCGGTGCCCGAGTGACGAGGTAACGAGGCGCATGGAAGATTTGATTGCAAAGTACAGAGACGCGCAAGACAGCATAGGCGGCACCGTGACGTGTGTCATTCGAAACTGCCCAACGGGTCTGGGAGAGCCATGCTTTGACAAACTCGAGGCCAAGCTGGGGCATGCCATGCTGTCGATCCCAGCAACCAAGGGATTTGAGATAGGGTCTGGGTTCGGAGGCGCACAAGTGCCCGGCTCCATCCACAACGACGCGTTCATCAAGGCTCCCGCAGTGCCGGCAGGCGAGAACCCATCAGCAAAGGTGTTCCGCTCCAAGCCCAAACTGACGACCAAGACCAACAACTCTGGGGGTATCCAGGGTGGCATCAGCAATGGAGCGCCCATCTACTTCAACGTTGCGTTCAAGCCGGCTGCTACAATCGGACAGGCGCAGTCAACGGTGACATACGACCAGGAAGATGGGGTGCTCGAGGCCAAGGGCAGACACGACCCATGCGTGGTGCCACGTGCAGTGCCCATTGTCGAGAGCATGGCGGCGCTGGTCATCATGGACGCGGTACTAGCACAACAAGCGAGGCAAGGTGCTCGGAGCATGTTGCCGCTAATTAAGGGAGTGCAACCTGTCCATGGTGCTGAGGCTGAATAAATCGAAGGGGGACGAGTGGAGGAGCAAGAGGGGGGAAGTGGGCAGCAAAGTGGGCAGAGGGGTGGGGGGCGGCCGCATGTCAAAGGGAGTCTAGGAGTTTTGGTTGATGCGGCCAGAGAGCGCTTTTAGCCAGGGACGAATGAAAACGAATTGCCCAGGCGGATATAACGTGAGTGGACATGGTGAGGTGGGTGCTTGTGCTTGTGCTACGTCCATGTCGATGGGCATGAAGGTGCTATAGTGAAGTGGTGGGTGGTGGCGTCAGAGGGGCTGTCGGACTAGTAGCAGCAGCAGCAGCGCCGGATCGCGACCCACCAACGAGAAGACAGAAGACGAGACTCGCTTGCAACCGTTGGTCTATCCACCAGGCCGCGTAGTAGGTTCATACAAGACAACCATGGCACTGGCGCTGGCACTGGATGCACTGCACCTGAGCTGGCGCACCGCACCAGGGAGCCTGCCTTGTCTTTCTCTCGCCGTCTCGCTCTCTCGCTCTCTATTTCTGTATGGATCCGACGCGCCTCGACCAAGCAACGTTTCATTTTTGCCACGGCACCACAGAGAGTCGCAACGGCACTCGTTCGGCTTGGTATGCCGAAGCTGAGTAGCGAGGACGCGTCTCGGGAGTGCCTTGAGAAAATCTCTACTGCTAGGGCGCTGAGGCTGCGGTTCGGCGGCCAGAACCCCACCAGGGCGCCCGAGTGCTACTGCTACGGGCGGTGACAGCTGGATGGGAGGGATATGAGCATTTCCGGCGTCGCGTCGCTCCCATTCCCGCGAAAGGCTGGCGGGCCCAGGGCTCGGGGCTGCACGAGGGCGACGGGGCGTGCTCTGGGCCGATCAGCTGATGGGGCTGATGGGATTCGAGGCTCTCGATTCGAATTTCCCGCTCCTGTCGAACTTTGCCATGTTAGTCGTCTGCACCACATGGCTGCCACTGCGACTGCCCTCCGCCCGGCGCGCCCAAGGCCTGTTAGTAGGCTCAGCGTCGCTTCCTCACGGGCACTGGCTGCTCCTTCTCCGCGCCATCCTTGCTCGCCACCCGGTCCCCTCCCCTCTCCCCCCGTGCCCATCCTTCCCCTTCCATGTATCCCAACTTTTTAGCCTTGGCGGATTAGACGTAGGCCAGGCACAGGCGATGCTGCAACGGGTGCCCTAACGTCACAGCTACCTAATCCCATGTCGCCTTCTGACTGGCTGATCTCCCGTGCTACGCTACATACTTCTGCTACTCCAAGTCAGACAATGCCATAACCAGATCCTCCCTCGGAGCCCCAGTGTGGACTTGTTCCTCTTTTCTGTCTGCTGACCAACAATGGCTCGCGGTGCCACTGCCTCTTCCTCCAACAGAGACCCCCATGACGCTTCACTCTCTCAAGATGCAAAGGCAACCAAGCGCCGCTGTGTGCAATCCGCTTGTGTCCCATGCCGTAAACGCAAGTCCAAAGTAAGTATCTCTCGACGGCGCACGACCTTAGGAACAAACAAGGGGGGGTTGTGGATGGCCTCAATGTGTGTGAGATTCGCCTCCGCGGACTGCTGCTCGCCTGGTACCACTCCCCCAATTTTGCATCCGTCGTGTCTGCTCAGTCAGACAGCTTGGTCTCGACAGCCTGCCAAACCTGCCGGAATCTGCCCGCCCTTGCTAATGCCTTTTGCCTACAGTGTGATGGCAGTACTCCTGTCTGCGCAACCTGCACTGCCGTCTACAAGACTGAATGCCACTACGATGCTGAGAGCGAGAGTCGACGCAACAAGTCCGCACACGCGACCTCAACCAACGCAGGCACAAAACGAGATGCCTCTTCTGTCGCCACACTCGCCTCGGATGCCTCATCTAATGCCCACTTCTTCATCATTAATTCGCTGAGAAGCTTGCCAGAGGAGCACGCCAATGAGCTTGTCCAGCACATCCGAAGCAACCCTGACCTCGATACCGCCACCTTGGCCGAGACATGGCGCAAAAACGTAACCCTAACTTCCACCACGCCCGTCGAGGGCCAAAGTCTCGAGTCTGATCTAAGTGTGCTGCTTGGTAAGCCAGCCGTGACCCTCACCGGTCAAAGCCGTCACTTTGGACACTCGGCCAGCCTGAGTCTTGTCCCAGAAGATGAGAATTTTGGCCGTGGCCAAGTGCGTATCAGCAGTGTCCAACCTCAGCATCAGGGATCCACGTGGACAAACGTAACGGATGATCTAGCTTTTGTCGAGAGCTTGCTCGACCTCTACTTCACATGGAGCCACCCCTTCTACGTGCTTTTCAGCCGAGAATGCTTCTACAAGGATTTCAGAGCTGGCCGCAACAAGTACTGCTGCTCTCTGCTTGTCAACGCGATATGTGCGTACGCTTGCCACTTGACCGACAATCCTGCAGGTCGTACGGATCCGTCCGACTTCCGGACCGCAGGCGACCATTTTTTCGCTGAAGCCAGGCGGTTACTTTTCGAGGATGAAACCCCATGTCTTACAACCGTCCAGGCGCTCTGTGTCATGTCTCTTCGGGAGCCGAGTACAGGCAGAGACAGCAGCGGCTTTGCCTACATTGGACGATGCATGCGTATGTGTGTCGAGATGGGCCTGCACTTGGATTACGGTACCAGTGATACCCTTGGTCTGACTCCAAGTGAAGTCGAGGTTCGAAAAGTCACCTTCTGGGGCTGCTTTACCGTAGAAAAGTAAGTGTTCTCAAGAAGCATCC
Organism: Curvularia verruculosa; assembly: GCA_036172615.1. Classification (NCBI taxonomy): domain Eukaryota; kingdom Fungi; phylum Ascomycota; class Dothideomycetes; order Pleosporales; family Pleosporaceae; genus Curvularia; species Curvularia verruculosa. Next base: position 59,545 of record JAWDHC010000179.1, read on the forward strand.
ATAGATGCAATCAACAATTCTCTTTGGCTGACAGACAATTTAAAAAAAGTGTTTGGACAATTACCATGGGGCGAATCAGCCAGATGCCTCGAGCTGCAATTACCCTTCAGAAGCCTATCCTTGACGAAACTACTACTAGCCCAGAAACGTTTTCTAGAACTTCCTCACAGGCGGACAGCGGCATCATAACTACTCGCATGTTTCTGCAGGAACTCACAACGCTTTCGGAGATTATCAATGACAATAACCACATGTTCTTTGCACCAAAGGAAAGGCTTACCAGCAGCAAGTTGCTCGACTGCTACAACAAGTATCAGGCTTGGTACAGAAAATTACCAGCCTCGTTGGGAATCGATCTGAAGAAAGAACCTCCGCCACACGTTCTTACACTACAGTACGTCGAATGGACCCTTTCTCCCTCCCCCCTTTTTCTTTTGTCTTGTTTTTGTTTTACTTGTCAGACAACTGACTCCAATCATAGCATGTTCTACTACACCAACATTATCCATCTCTTTCGCCCGCTGCTCAAGGTCGATCTCATCCATTCCGATGTACACCCACGAGATATTTGCATAGATGCAGCCAACCAGGTGTCCAATATTCTCCGGATCTACCGACAATTCTATAGCTTTCGACAAGCTCACCTGATCATACCACATACTCTGCTCACCATTTGCACAATACACTTGCTCTATTCCAAGGAAAGTCAGGTGTCTCGGCAAAATCTCGTCGAGGGACTACAGGGTCTCGAAGACATCCACGAATGCCATTACTTTGGGGCAAGAAGCTTTCGGATTATACATACTCTGTCGAAGATTTGGAATTTGCCGTTCCCTGAAGAACTTGGCAATTCGAGGTTATTGCCAAAGAACGACCCAAGTAACCCTCACGGTCGGATGAATTCTCCGCCAGAGCCTCTGATGGGAATGCCAAGTTCTTCTACCAGTACCAATAACCGCGTAGTACCAGGGGCGGCCCATGGAGCTCAGCCTCAACGACGAGAGAGTCTGTCCATGTTTGGGGCCCAAAACATGATGCATCTGGCAACACATCCCTCGCACTCGCGACCATCCAGCGTGGTCTCGAGTCAACGCCACCCATCGCCCGCAGTGAGACACGAATCCGTCCAAGGCAGCTACGGTACCAACATGTCACTGCCTTACCAGTACGCACAGCCTATGCCATCAACGACCAGTATGCCCATTACCATGACATCTCCCACAACAGATGCAGCAGAATCTATGTTTTGGAATCGTAAGCGAACCGCCCTGGGTCTTAGTTTTATCACATTCTGACACTTACACGCTAGCAATGCCAGGTGTACCAGGTCCTACTCTGCCTCGCCACACCAATTACCAAGAAATGAGCCCCATGGGCCTCGAAAGCGTCCTCCACAATAGCAGTAATCTAGGCGAACGTCTTGTGCGCGACGGTTTCAGAATCACTGAAGACTGGCGCTCCAGTCACGCCAACAGCTTCAACCCGGATGTTACGACAAACGTTTATCCGGCGCCAAACAGCCAGCATGAGCAACAACCTTATGCTGCCCGACAAGCTTATTCGACCACTCCAGATGCTGTTGTATACCCTCCAGCTACACATGATGGACATCACGCCCAAGATGGATATGATGGTGGAGGTTGGTGGCCCGGTGTGAATGCAGCGCAGGGACACATGGGCTGGCCGTCATCAGGGCGAACAAAGATTGAAGACGGGGATGACAACAATACAGCGAATCCTGGATTCAGAGGTCATGGGTAGTAGTTGTGTAGGATGGAGAGAGACGGAGCTAGATGCTCTCTTTCTTCGTTGTAGCTAATACGTCGTTTCGTTTTGTTCCTACACAAAGGCTTATGGCCAAAAGGGATTAATGAGTGATGACCAATGTGTGCGCCAAATTCTATTCTATTCGTCCATTCCATGCAAGTACAGTCCCATATATGTGTATATATGTATGTATATCTATATGCACTTGCTGAAAAACACTCTACTTGTTCGGTCTTTTCTCCTATTTACCATCACATTCTACACAAACCTCTCTTTTCCATCACTTATTTTCTCTTGCATGCACACAACCACCCTCTCTCTCTCACCGAACCGTCGATCAGCCCCTAGCGCGAACACCATTACCACCACCGCCACCGCCACACACATACACACACACATATATGCAAGCATACGTGATACACATAATACATACAAGTAAGAATCCCAAGTCCCACACCATCACCACCAAGCAAATTTCTTGAATTTGATTTTCCAACATTGCTTCTGAACGCCTCCCGTTGCTTAAACCCAAGAAGACGATCGAGGCATGGACTTGACATAAGAAGAAAAAGAGAATAACGATGCTTTCTACTTTGGGAAAGTGAAAAAAAAGAGAACAAAGTGAAAAAAAAAGAAGTGGATGACGTGTATGTATATGAGTGTGCGCGAGAGAGAGGTTCGGAGTGGGGAAAGAAGAAGAAAAGAAAAGGGAAAAGAAAAAAGGAAAGAGGATACGGGGAATCTCGTATCGAGATGATGAGGGGAAGAAGAAGAAGA